>JAYRBW010066551.1:0-28384 GCA_036023295.1 Invenusta paracnida | reverse complement strand
TAGATAGCATTTGGTGCCATCGTACTATTAGCGATGTGTAGGCAATGTCCCTTCTAGATAACCTAACCCTAACGCTAAGTCTATTTCTATGGTTTTAAAGTTTCAAAATGTGTTAGTTTGATCACAATCATCGTCTAGAAAAGCAAGTATTACAGATATGTATATAATACATTATCAATAACTAGAATGTTGGTTCACTATTCTTCAAATAAGAATAAATAAAAATCATTCTTTTTAGTTTGAGAATATTACGTGAATATTATTCAAGAATTGCAACCAAAAAGCAAACATTGTCAATTAAAAACAAATAAATTCCACTTTATTCACAATACAAAATACATAATTTTGAAACTCAAGTTTAAGAAAAGTCTAGAAAATACCCCATTTATATTAATCAGAAAATAAAATGATATGCGCCTGTACTATAACTACACTACTTTGCAGTTGTCAAAGGAGAAATATCTAATTAAATTATATTTTTAAACAACGCAACGCCCCAATTCGTCCAATAATTCAGCCCTGGAGTGTCCTGCATACTTCCTCTTGTTTGTGAAAAGCTTTGGCCACCTCGGACTAAAATTACTATACAATGGAAGCTGTAATCACTGATCACTATAAAGGCAGAAACAGGCTATTATTAAAAGTATAGACAATAATTATAGTTTACGCGACTGACAGAATGAATTATAATAATGCATTTATTTCTCCCGTTTCTCCACTGAATACTGATTTGAAAAGCCCAGGTGGAGCGTATATAGTATTCCCCTTTTTTTCTCTCTCGAAATGATTAGCTCACTCTAATTCTTACCCCCTTTTCAAAGGATCCGGTGGAGCATGCATACAAATCCCGCTTTCATACCTTTAGCAGCAGGCTGAACTGCAGACTGATGGACGCGAATGTGTAATTAGCAATTGGTGGTTGTTGAATCGAAGGAGTTATTTGACGTACTTGGTCGTATAGGAGTATGCATATATAGATGTCCAAAAAAGAGAAGAAATACGGATCGGTGCCTCTGATGAAAATGAATATTTTTTATTTTCAGTTAATCAGTATATTCTATTAGATTCTTGATATAATCTGGAAAATGTGTCACCGTATTGATAATTGTACAATTAAAGAATGGTACTATATTTAAAAAAATCTCTTGAGACTAAATGAATAAATTTGATACGCTTGCTTATATTAAAAATATTCTGTTAAAAAAATTATTTATAATAGGTAATATCTACAATTTTATTGAAATATAAACATGAATAATAATACAATTTTTTATGTACTTATTCGTATTCATTTTAATCAGTCTGCGTCGTTGGTATACTTTTGAAAATAAGTCTCGCATATCAATACGACCATAATATATTTATTATTTTTAATAGAACATTTTAGACTTATAGTTTATAAAATAATTAAAAATAAACTGAATGCTATAAAAATTGTATTTCTATTTTTATAATATATAAAAAACTGACCATAATTTCATACGAATTTTATGGCATAGTATACATAGTAATAAACATAACAAAATAATATACGCTTTTCAAAGAACGTTAGTTTTCAATAAAATGTAATTTTATATTTCATTAAACCAAAAATGATAATTTTTTAAATTGAGTTCAGTGAATAGTTAGTACAAAATAAAGAAATAATAATGTTGATGTGAATTAGAAAAATGAATAATATACTACAGAATTACACATATATTATCAAATATTTTACATACAAATGCGTACTAAAATATCACAAATTGAGTATTTAGTTATTTCATATTAAAACTATATAATTGTTCATGATTAATTAAATAGAAATAAAAAATGCTGCTAGATCAAATAGGCCGGGACATCTAGATTATTTAGTCTTCCAGGCCAATTATTCCAATCTTGTTTCATGCCGAAATGGCGCTTTGTAATGTTGCGTAAATGCATTAAAATAATTAAATGAAATAAATATATACCACCCATTTCGCTTTAATTCAATCGGAAATGTTTATTGAATTAAATTTGTTAAATTATATTGCTACTGCATATCCAAATATGCACATAAAATTGAATAAATTATAACCAGTTAAGTCTACAAAATCTGCTAAAATTGACACTATAAACAGTTACATTATGAGTATATTTGGACCTATATTATTAGATATATATATGTCTATTCCATTTCTGATGATTAATAATTCAACTATTTTATAAAATTGATAATAATATAACACTAATGCGGCGCTTCAAAATGAAATAACACTTCAGTTATTTGCAGTTAAATCTAAATTTACGGTAAACTGTTGACTTCTATATAGTATAATGTAGGCAAGAAAAAATCTGATTTCAGCGAATTAATATAATTGGTTATAATTTTAATGATAATTCATACACATTCTTTGTCACATTTACGAGCATATCAATATAATTAGGTAGCAGGTATAAATTCTGATATAAATTATAATAGAATGTGATACGATTTTCAAAATATATAATATCATATGATAAAGAGTTAATAAACTCTGGATGCCATCTTTGAATTGCCAACTTGTTACTCATATACTATGATGTTGAAATGTATAACTGTAATTTACATCAAATTTGTTGAACTTTATTATAAGTTGTATTTACTTCAATTAAATCGAGCTTCAAGAGAAAATGCCAAAATAATTTATTTCAAGAAAGAAAATTATAATTTTAACTTGTACAAATACCTGCTGAAATCTTACAATTGGGCACGCAGTAGAGGTACAAGCTTTATTTAGATACAAATTAACTGTGACATTTATAAAATGCGAGAATTAAAAAAAAACTGTCATTTAAAAAGATTTGCTGCTCCACTGAATTTTCTGGTTCATTTATTATTTCCTTAAATTAATTATTTAGGATTAAAACAGCGTAAATGATCTATTTATGGTGCAGGTAAGACTTTTTATAACAATATAAGTCATATAAAAAACTGTTAATTTTTCACGAACAACGATATTGCGCCTTGTCTTGTATATTTCAAAAACATATTTTTCATGTTTTTTAGGTTAAAACAATGTTTCCGTATTTTGAAATATATCATTGGGATAAGAAATTAAGAAATGAGATGGTTTAGAAATGAATATATAAGGCATACGAGTTGTGATTTTACTATTATAGAGAGGTAAATAAATAAAATGCTAATCATCTTTAAGCGAAAGTGATATAAGTTATAAATACATCCCGCAAAGATAATATAAAAAGGCATACCAACGCTTTCCATATATTCTCTCAGAACAGATCGATGACACTTATTAATTTAAAATAATGCATGAATTGATTACAAGGCATAACTTTAAAACCTTATCCATACCAGGGCTTCCTCCGCCACATTCTTGCTATGATTTTGAAATGAGCAAATAGAGCAATTATATGCATCCGTAAATTTTGCTAAAAAACATTCTTAAACTTTTTGCACTATATTCACGATTGTTCTCATAAGCAGGTGGTCACGAGACCATGCCCTAAAAAGGCCTTCTTTCTAAAAGTGAGATAAACATGCTTATTTGAAGATATATTTTTTTAAATTAAAAAATGCAGATTTGTGTGCTGATTTATTTCACGTAATAATTCACAAAGTAGTAAAAAAATGGAATTGTATTTTTTTGTTTTAAAAGTACATACTTACCTATTTAAAATGATATGTATATATTTCTGACATTTTTTAATGATATATATATATAAAGTACACACATCTTCGTTGAACGGTATCCCAAGTTTCAAAATTCTATTCCATTACGAAGTTTAAAAATTATAAAAAGAACTTAATAGCTCGCACATCCCCCCCCCCCCCCCTCCCACCCACCTAGAAATGAAATGATGCAACCTGGATTGTACCAATCTATTAATTATATAATACCTTCAATTTTGTTGCTCATTTGTTGACACTTGAGAATAGCTATAAATACTCACTCATATATATATCAGTTGGTTGTATTACTTACGTCTCATTTGGTATGGAGGGTATATGGAAAACGTCTATTTCTATAATTACAGGTTATACGTTGAAATCAAGGGTTGGAAAGGGGTTAGTTTGTAAACTAAACTAGATTTTTCGGCAGGAAGGAGAGAAAGTGAGAAGAGAAAAAAGAGAAGGGAATTATTTTGAGAAATATCTTTCCGCAATTGTAAACGACGATGACGATTTTAGTTAATAATATAATATGACCGAATGAGAAGCAGCATCAGTATTGAGAAGAACAAGTCACATAAAGGTAGTCAGGAACCTCTGAGAAGATTTTGAATCTAAAATCAAGAACACTGAAACCAAAGAATTGAGGAAAACAACTAGGTACGAGTATCTAGTTCTTCAAGTAACACTGTAACGGCAAGTTGATTGAATGACTGAGAATATACATATTATAATAGAAAGAAATTGAAAGTGACGACTTCTTAGTTGAGGCAATTAATTGTTTCCTTGGGCGCATCGATTAAATCTGTTTATCTGACAGGAAGGGCTTACGAGACCGGTTAACTTACTGAAGATTGTTACACGGGGAAAATATTGAAGACGAGTGTAAGTTTATAAGATCAGATCGGGGATTCAATCAGCAGAGTAATTAGTGTAATGTCTGTAAGTCAGCTTTCTATAAATACTGATATCTCTCTCTCTCTAGATCTGCATGCGAATGAATATGAGTTATTTGAGAAATGAACAAATCCAATCTACCCCTACTATGATTATCAGTAATGCTACAAATACATAATGCTTTAAAATTTGTTTCTAATTCTTAATAATGTAAGTTGTTTTTCTAATTATATATATTTATATACATATCTATCTATGCATAAATACAGGAAGTAAAAAAGCACCTGTGATAACCTATTAACTTACTTACCCTGGGTGTGACATCCGTAAAGGGATATGGGGGGGGGTGGGGAACAAAGTTGTATTACGTACAATGTATACCTATTATACGCAGCAATTATAAGATGTAGATTATTTTCTTAAATTCAGGGGAATATATAAGCATATATTTATCCACCGCATGGAGTATTATATTTGACACTTACTTTTGTAAATACATCTGTATTAGAAAATACATTTGTATTTGTATCTATACATCTGTATATATTTCAGATTAATTTTAATTACAGTCTTTGTTGTTATATGTTTAAAAATGATTTCCCAATAAGTTATAGAATCTTAAATATATAGCAAGGCGTTATATTGCGCTACAATAGTTCAGTGTATTAAAGTTATGTAATATATTATATAAATTCAAAAATTCACGATTTAGACAAACTTATATATCATGAGCGAGTGAGTCTTGTTAGAAAATATTATATTACAAATATAGAAAAAAACTCATTTAATAAATAAAGTTTTCTAATACAATTTCAAAAATTATTTCTAATAAATTATATCTGCACTATAAAATAATCCTCTTAATTTTCAAGTTATCCTATAATTTAGTAACATTTTTAGGCTTTCACGTGTAAAGTAAATCTGCTTTAAGTATATGGAAAACGTATAATTCTTATAAGTATACCTACATATACATATATATACTAAATTTTCTTCCAAATACTAACAGGAGTAGGTTATTGCCCTTGCTAATATTGCATGAACCATACACATAACAATTATTTCATTTTCAGAAGAACAAATTCTTTTTGTGAACGCGTGATGATGAAAATTATTCCGATAAGTTTGTATCATATAAGCTAATAAATGAGGATTTTCTTTTCTTCCGCAATACAAGTACATTTCAGTTTCTACTTTTTCGTGATGTAATGCACGCGTAAAAACTACTTCTCAATTTCACTCTTCGAAAGATGCGTTTTCAACAAGTTTACTTTTCTGTGGCGTCATAGATTGTATTCAACATTACCTCCAAAGCAGCATAATATGTTATTCAAATTATGAGTCCATGTCGTCAACAATATAGTGCTTATATAATATAAGTGATATTCGAAATAACGCTATTTATAGTTATAGTTAACAAATTGTGCTGGAAAACACCAACTGTTTGTGATATATATTATAGGAGATGCCACTTGTTTCATTACATTTACGAAAATAGCGAGTAGCAACCTTTAATTTATGGTAATATGTATGTATAAGTATATTTTATATTATGTAGCTCGGTTGATGTATTTTTTCTACTCATGGTCGATATTTTTATGTCATTTATTAATTACCTCGGTGGTTAAGAAAGGTATGAAAGATATGCCTATCAGTTTACATCAAAAGAGTTGTGAAATAAACCGCTGTGCTATATGCAGTACACTGTTCATGATATATATTATATCACCAAAGGTTTGTCAGAATATGTGAATAAAACATCCAGTTGATTGTGTAAATGTATGTATATATCTCTATATATTATATTTAAGATATTGAATATTATATGCATTATAATATAATACATTCATCGATACTGTCGTCATAATAAGAATGTCTTGTAAATAATTGTGTATTGTGTATATTTAGTAAAAAGCGTATATAATTTATCGTTATTTTGCAATAGAGCGTATACCTACCTATAATATATTTCCATTTAATATTTTTCAAAAAAGCTACTTCAGTATTTTCAAATACATTTGGAATATTCGTTTTTAAGAAAAGAAAAAATTGGCACTTTAATACAGCTTAATGCATTTTTTTAACCAACTTTCGAAAAATAAAAAATAAACATGCAATTATCATTTTACTTGCTTTAATTTCAGAATTCATGGTATATATATATATATATTTGCTTCTTCACAGTTACTTAAAATCTTATACCGACGTAAATTGAGAAATTTTAAGTTAAAATTGTTGTCTTCAAACAAGTGAAATGTTGGAAAATGGGGGCACTCGTTTTTCTTAACTTGTATATGCATGTCGAGGACTAAAAGGGAAAAACTTGAGATTTGTTTTTAGAAAGTGTAAGCTTTAGAAAGTAGCGATGCATAGAATCTCGGTTAAGTAAAGATATTAAAAGATATTTAATTAGATTTGGATATAATGTAAACCTTCTTATTAAAAAGTAAAATGCCACCCACTCATACAGAATTGCTTTTATTTATATACTTCATAAAATGTCATATTTTCTTAATATTGGATATGAGTGTTGTGTCATAATTTCCGATCAAAATATGTACACAATTATGGCATCTATACAGTATGAAATAAAAAATACAATATCTTCTAAAAAGGTTGTAAAAAAATATTTAATTGGTACACTTTACTAATAGTAAAAGGTAGATACTTTTTAAACAATTTTAGTTTTCTTTCAATATTTTACAAATCATATATGATCATTTATATAGATTCAGCATTGCAATGAATTCATTGGTACATAACATTCATAGAAATGGAATTAGGTATAACAATTTAATTTCTTTCGGCACTGTTTATTTAGAAATCACTGACAAATATTAAAGGAAATAACGTGTTTTATTTAGAACTCCACAGATATTAAAATAAGAATTATCTCCAGAATTCTTTTTTTAAATCTTATTAAACTCAAATGTACAAAAGAATAATTAATTATATAAGCAGTATAGAGGAATGACCTTGTTACATAATCAATTGTTCATTTTGTCATTTCTTTGTTCAACTCTCTATTTTCTTTCAGTTTTGGGCATTCATCCGAAGTTGGTACATCAATGCATGAATACTTCTAAAACTCTTATTGTATGTATGTATAAAACTTCAGTTATTCATGTACATATTTTTGCAAAACTCAGTGTCAATTAAAATATATATGTATGTATACTTTGTTTGATGTTTGTTGAATAATTAATTCAGGATTAATTTTGTATACGAAAATAGATGTAATATAATATCATATATAATAATTATATACATATATATATTCTTTATTTAAAAAATAATATCTATCCTTAGCAATATATAGTTTTTAACTTTTTGAAATGATAATTGACATACATTCCATGTGTCATGATCTCATACTAAGTTATACGTTGTATTATTCACTTTAAATAACGGGTTTAGAATTTTTTCCTCAACATAAATTTATAAGACGATATGATATATAAATTGTAAACCTGCAATTGAAAATATTATTAATATAAAAATATCTACTTTTTCTGTTGAAGTAGAATTACTTTATTTCATTGAACTATATTGCAAGTTTCTGTCTTCTTGGAGTTTTGATGAATAAGCACGCAGATTTCCACTCACTTTCTGATATTACTTTCTTAACAAACTCTTTTATTATGATAAAACTAAAAGTGCAGAAACAATTAGAAACTTGACTTCACTCAATTAGATATGTATAATAACTGTAATTCGTCAGAGTTTATAGAAGAAATACATGAATGGGTAATATATTAAATCTCAAATCATACCTATAGGTTTACTATTAAGAAACGCAAGAAACCTCTTTTGATTTTATAAATAATTGGTCTACGATGTAGGTCTATTAAAGTTACGTAATTAATAATAATGCAGGAATATGAAAGTATTTGACAAATACAATAAGATCCTCTGCACTTGCATTATTAAATAATTTTGAGATAGTATTATTATTCACTCTTAACACAACTGTGAGAGACAGAACAGCACCGGTTTCAACCCGATTGGGCCTCATCAGCCGTACGTAGCCTCGAACTATAAATGATCTTACATTTACTGTTCATGCAAGCTAACTATTCGACATAATAATCTTTAAAATTAAGAAATATATCTTCATTCAAATTATTAATATTATTCTATAAATAAGCAACAAAATAGAAATGTAATGTCTGAATTTTATATAACAATTAATTTTACACTGTTGAATTATTGAATTTATAGAAAATAGAAATATTTTACCAAAATAACAACAACCATACCTCGAATTAGAGGGTTAAATGTTGGTGTTTGTATAGCATGAAGATTATCATGTCAAAGAATATCAATCATTTCTAACAATTTATATATAGAATTGTTGCAAAGGTTATATGTTATATAGTAGATTATTAAAAATGATGCTTTGGGAATTGAATAAATGGTGAAATTATTTTAAAATCACGGCATCATATTTTCTAGACAGATAAAATTAAGAAGCCTTTAAAACTCCTGTATGCTTTTTAATTTGTTTTTATTGTGATTATAGCATAGACAGACTTATAAAACATATTCTTACAGCGTGGATTATTATTATTAAAATTATAATATTTTAAAAAATAAATCAAAACTATTCCATAACTTATATATTGATTTAGCATAACAATATATGTTTCAAATTAAACGAACCTAAACAAAAATATAATATACCCATAATTGTACAATTTCAAATTTCATTATTGCGCCTTAAATAATGTATTTTTTCAATTTTACATATTTCATTAAATGACAAACTTTTATAATTTTCATATTAATTTCAATAAAATTAATAGTCATATTATTGAAAATATACCTATATCTTGTATATAAAATAAGCGTTTCCATGACTCATTTTTATACAATCGATAAAGTTAAATAATACTAATTGTGATTTGGTGTTCACCATAATATGAGCTATAAAATTACGTTTGCATAAGAATTACTTTTTATGTCAACAAGCAAAGTATTTTTGTTAAATTATTATTTGCTACATTACTTAAAATCCCATCTCTCTATTGCAACATACTTATATCAAAATCTTAAAAGTCTGTTGACGCATGTATTAGTACACATTTATTTGCTATATTATAATTATTAATGCTTCAACTTTTATAACTTTTATAAACTTTTAACTCAATCAATAAAAATTGTAAAATCAAATATCTCAAATAGAGTTAACATAATATATAGAATACTCTTTTAATGAAACAAACCTAATTTATAAATAGTACAAATTATTGTTAGCTAGCTGCTGTAATAGGTATTTCTGATATTTAATAGCATCATTTTGTTTCCATATTTTTTCGCTGCAATCTATTTCATAACTTGATATGTCCACAAAAAACTCTTCAAGCATTGTAATTGAAAGAGATTTTTTATATTATTTTTTATTACTATTTTATGAACTGTCTTTTGAAAGAAAAAAGTGTGTTTTTTACGTATTTTTTTGTAAAAAGTACCTAACTATATAAAATATCTAAAGCTTGAACAGCAATTCATTTCGAAATAGAAACGGAAATAGTTTAAAATCGAAACATTAGTTTCAATTAGACATTGGTTAAAGGTAAATTTTTACCTTTTTTTAAAACACGTGATACATCAACTATTTATAAACAATTTATAAATTTACCAACTTATATATTTAAGCGAAATATTAGTCTCTTTTTTATATATTTATTACTTACATATATTTCATCTAATATAAAATGTATTTTGTCCTTTAAACAAATATAAATTCAGAAGGTTCAAAAACCAGTCACCTAGTTTGAACTGCTATTTCGTTTATGCACGCACTCACTGTATATACAGAAGACTTTTATATGTATTATATCAAAAGAATCAATATCCAAGGGAGTTTACTATCGAGAGCTAAAAAGTGAAAAACATTTATACATTTGTTGTTAGGTCATTATATGTAAACACCTAATTTATGTAAATATTGTTTACAATGCAAATTTGTGAAAAACAGAAACTTTTTTCTTTTTAATAAAAGAAATACTCGCTTATTGCAGTTTCGAAATACTATCATACCTAAACGTGTAAAAGCTTTCTGCCAAAGTTTAGTCTGAAATCGCAGAGAAATATTATGACACGTGAATAAATTTCAATGGATTCCATAGTCGTTGAGCAGAAAATTTATTTAATATGATTTCATGACACTTCTTCCATTTAGCCACTGTATAATCAGACAAGTTTTTATTTTCTAAAATTTTGTAAAAGTTTTTCGTATTTGTACATACATAAATGATTACCAAGTTGATGCAAAATGAAAATGAATGGGGTTTGATTACACGACACTGTTGTGATATTGTTTAGGATAATAACTATCGAATTATATAATGCTTTGATAATATTTATAATTTTCTTAGTAGGTAAAACTGACATAAAGTAATGGAATTTATATAATATATATAAAATATTAAATAGGTACATGTTAGTTTTAATTTATAATAATTATTAGAAAAAGAATGCATATATATGCATTTTTTTGTTTGGACTAATTTATTGATATTATTATCACGATTTGATATTATTAAAATTTTCACTTTGTTAAACGATATTTGTTTGGTTTATATTATTTCTAAACATTGATTACAGAAAACACAAATTGCGCACACTTGAAAAAGAAATATAACAATTATACATATATATTTATATATTTGTATTCGTTTTTATAACACATTAATATAAAAAATAGAATAATATAAAAGAAAATCAGAAATATCTACACATGATTTGTTTTTTAACCAATGCATTTTGGTATTGGCATTATATAAATACTTGATAAATGTATAAACAGACAGAAGCTGTTATCATTATAGTTGCACGTTCAGTGCTAATTACAAAACACACGAAAACAAATTAACAAGGTGTGTTAACAATATATAATTTAAACAATTTAAAACAAATAAGAATGACTATTATTAAATAAAAATAAATTATGTATTTTTTGTGTGAATTGCTTTACTATACGAACATTTTTAATTTATTAAAATCAATTTATCATTGTTTTTACATATTACCACAAACTTACATATGTTTTTCTATATTAGTAGAAATAATCATTTAAAATCTCATACAAAGAAAAATGGTTTCCCTACTTTTGTTAATTATTTCAAAGTGGTAGTATACGATCAGCTGTTCTGCATTACATAATGTGTTAAAAAACTATTTACACCGTTTCATTTTATTCACAGAGATATAGGATAACAACAGGTATAGACCACTCACCCAGAAGATATTGGTTTCCCCTCCACTGCAGGTTTCCCGCGATGTTTTCCACCTTGCAGTTCATTATGACAGTACTCCCTACTGTGACTTCGTACTTGTCCAAGGGTAGCACGGCGAAACACTGTCTCCGTTGCTGACGTTCTGCCGGCTTGCAGCGTCCAGACTGGGTCACAGTTCCACTTTCACCTTGAAGTAGGGAAGGGTCATGAAAGGGTGCGATATAGTCATCGTCTTCTTCGTCGTCCATATCTGGCCTTTCGAGGCCGTAATTCTGGCTAAAAACGACTGAATATGAGGCGATTATAGTCAAAAATACAGATCCCAAGAGGAAAACTTTGGTAGATTTTTGTAGCGCCATTTAAAAGTTATTTTTGCTTACAAGTTGTGTGAATTATTTTGCCTTATTAGGTAAAAAATAAAATAATACTTTGATGGTTCACAATGATCATCTAAATTGAACTTAAATAACAAAGGAGTAGTATGCTTGTTTAGCAGGTACGCAATTATTGTGTAATAACCACTGGGATTTTCTTCTATTTGCGAATAAAAAGAAACAAAACATCATCACAAAAAGTCGTCATTAATGATGGACAGATAGCAATTAATAACAGGACGAGACCAGGAAACAGTTACAGCAAGGTTACAAAGTATTTAGCTCGATCATTAACTTGCAAAACAGCACGGTGTGCACGGCATCTGACTGACTTGTAAGATAAGTGTTTGCGCGAAATTCATGCACAACAGCGTTAAGAAGGTAGTCGGCAAACAGAATGTTTAGGGAAGGAAGGTGAGCGAAACACAAGTACAGATTAGGGCAGTGCGGTGGCACTATTCAGCCAACCAGATTGATTCTCCTGCAGGTATTGATGATGACAATTGTGTATCTGTGGGCGTATATATATATATATGCCAGGACTCCAACGTGTAGTTTTCAGTCATAAGCCAACCGAAGACGTCCTTAGCAGAAGTTCTCCTGGATTCTGATAACCGGTGGCCCACAAATGTCGCGAAGACGAAGGAAAGAAGGACAGACGGACTAGCTACCAATGGCCGCTCGAACGCAAGATAGATGCATAACAGGGGGTTAGAAGAGAAAAGATTGATGGAATTACAACCTGTTGCCAGCAGTAGAAGTATCAAAGGTGTTGGATAGCATGGAAGGGTCACTTTCGGATGCCACTGTTATCTAAATCACTTCACAGCAAAATAAGCGTCATGCTGAAAAGAAATATGTAAAAGTATCTTCGCGCGTTATCAGTTTGAGCGAGTGGAAAGATTGTTTTCTCAGCAAGCCTCTGTTGCTGCTAGATGCTGATATATTTACAGAAAAATAATTAATGTTCCTGTTTTTTAGATTAATATATTTTGGAAGGAGGAGAAATCAATTTGAGTGAGTGTGTCGTCTATTTTGAGCGGCGGGGAGTGGATATAAGAATTTTAGCACTAAGTTTTGCAACGTGCGAAGATAACACGCTCCGAGAAATAATACCAGCGTCGTTCTTAGTTTGAGAGAGAATGAAAATAATGTTACTAAAATTACACTTGACACAAGTGGGACACAATCCAATTTAATAATATTAATTATCTGTTGGCAACGCCAGTCACTTTTTTAAATAGAAAACCGCAAATTGCTTTGTGCTCCTTTCTGCACAGCTTTGTGACTTTTATGTCACTACCAAAATCACGAAATATAAGACGAAGTCTTCGGCAGTGTCGACGTAGCGTCTTGCTGTGCTCTTTAAGTCAGACGACGACGAAGACGAAGAAACTGGAAGTGTATTGGAGGAAGTACAGTGTAAGATTCCAGTCGCTCTTTCTCTCTCTCTTTCTCTTTCGTATCTAGTATAGTAAAAAGTGGGATGTGTCTGTTGTCATTTCTTGTTCTTCTTACGGTTCCTGGTGTATCTCTTCTTTCCCCTCTCTGTCTCAGTTATTTTTCAAGTTGACGAAAGAGAGGCGAGGAGAGAGGAGACTTAGACGAATGTCGAAATAGGCGCGAGAAGCTGTGTAACGTAGGCAAACAGAGGGGAGAGGAGAGGAGAGGTAGCATTCTCAATGGAGCTATGCCACACAGAGGCAGTGTAGCCCCCTTCTTGAGTCGCTATTGGACAAACAAACAATCTAAAAACACTCTCACCGACTGCAAAGCGGTCCTTGATTGTCAATCGTGTTTTAGAGGAAGAACAGCATACTATTTAAAGTGGCTGCCATTTTAGCATTGAAGTAGTAAGAAAACCCACTACTCTTAAAGTAATTTAGAAAGTAGTATAATTAATTTATATAGAATATTGTGCAAATATCATTTGATAGTGGTGATATATTTTCAGATTTTAACTGTGATATTTTTTAATACTTTTAGAAATATATACTACTTACTTATTTAAACATTTAGATTGATAAATTATATATTTAGAGAATAATTTATGATACTTTGGAAATAAATTCATGCGATGCAAAATGTATATAGCTGCTCTAAATTTGGGAACATATAGTTGTAAAAGGATTCGCAAAATACAGTCATCATTGAAAATTGAATAAAAAAACAATTCGATAAAGCTGAATGAAAGTATTTTAGTATATGGTGACACATCTTTTCAGGAAATAAATTGGACACAAATATGACTAAGACGGTCAAGTTGTATAATGACAAATAAATAAATTAAAGTCACCATGCTAATTGAATTGCGGTTTTCAATATATAGGTATATCGATGAGAAACTGCCTAGTAAGTGACAAGCATGCCCTTTTGTAAAGAAAAGTATTTCGGACGTGTAGGGGTGAAAGGTATTAATGTCTAGATCTCGTTTGTAGACTGCTCAATTCACTTTGATGAAAATTGGAGTCGTGGGAGGTTCCTATTTATGAATGGTCTTTTTTATAGCGGATTTTAATTTCCACTGGTACACGTGTTGATGCCCAGTTTCCTTTCTATGTATAGAGGAGAGACCGGCAGTTATTAGGAAAAGTTTCAGCAAAGGCGAGCGTTACGGTATTGTATGGAATGAAATGGAATGGAATGAGTTGGGTTGGGTTCGGTTGGAATGAATAAAAAATTAGATGCTGAATCTTCTTAGGAAGGCCGGAAGAGGCAAACAATGGCTTTCGTTCATCATGTTGGAATATAGATTTGTTGGATGTCAAGAATTTTAAGTCTGCAGCTAATAAAGTGACTTCTAGATCAATGCGTTCAAAATTAATTGATCTGTCGGTGGATTGTCATAGACAAAATACCTGCTTTTTTATTCATTGGCATAATTTGACTCTGCGTGTATGTGTCTATGTAACGCCAAGGATATATCTCAAAGAATTTAGATGTAAAAGTATACTCTGAGAAAAGGATGATTTACAACTTTCAGTTTTGGACAATTATGGATGTGTGTATTTGATAGATTATTATGCTGAGCAATCACGTTATGTTATAAGCGTGATTTGGGATGTGGACCTAAAAATATAGTGCAAGAGCTTTATTGATTTTGCATCTAAACATAAATAGTTTTTATAATTTATAAAATATGTAATTTCTTTTTTGTAAGATAGTTATTTATTTAATGGTATCAACCATCACTCAATATTTTATTATTAAAAGCTCAATCTATAAATAATTATTCATGCAAATATAATGATCATATAGGGCAAGCAATAATTAAGCATACATGTACAGATTTAAAATATATCCAATTTAATAATTAACTTATTAAATCCAATTTTCAGACGAAAAATAATATAATTGTGCGTTTTTACACTTTACATTTTACCAATCACCAATAATTTATTAAAATTTTGAAAGATAAATATTTTTAATTTTAAGAGAACAATAAATCTTTTTAATTCTGTAATCACACAAAGCTTTATAAATAAATTTTAATGTCTTTATAAAGTGAATTTTAACTATTTGTAAAAAGTAATAACAATTAAATATGTTTTACTATCAAACGCATCATTGTATCACATTATATTTATAATTACATAACTGTACATTAATTGCATTAGTCATTATAACAATATATACTTATATATTTGGTAATAAACATTGTATTTTTTTTTTAATCATTAAATTCGTTGTTTAATCAGTTTTGTCTTTTTTATTTATTTTTAAGACTACAAATGGACTGTTCTCTTATTCACTAAAATATTCTGGTTTTAATAAAATAGATATATATATATACATGTTTAGAAAAATTGTGTATTATGTGATAGCAACAATGGATTGTATAAATGATAAATGATAAATATGTTTGAAAGAGGTACATTTTAAATTTAAATTATATACAATTAGACAAAATGCTACTATAAATCGTGTAAAAAAGACAATTAAATGATTATATCGAAAATTAAAAAGTGTTTTGATATTGCCTTATTTAAAAAAATTATTAGCTAAAAAACTGAACAGAATTATCACTAAATGCAAGTTATTTTAAATATCTTTTCAAATACGGAATTCGCTATTAATAATATACATTGGTAAGGACTTCGTAATGTTAAAAGCTCTCTGATAAAATCAATATATTATTGTTTTTGTTTAATTTATAATTTAAATATAAAATGTTTCGGTATCGAAATAGGTATAAAATGGATATCAATATATGAGATTATTATATTGCCTCGATTAATTAATAAATTATTATGAATTACATCTATTTTAAGGATATAAAATCATTGAATGCTTTACTTAATAATTAGAATTAGTTCCAAATTTTACTAAAAATAAATGACCAATTAAACAGACGGGGTATATAAATATGTCGAGATAAAACATTTTCCGTTTTAATATTAATTAAAAAATGTTATTTTCAAATACCACTTGTCAAATTCATTTATATTTTTACTATTGTTGTTTAAATGACCTCGATATACACGTCAAATTCAATGTATTTCATAATCATTCATATTAAGTCTGTGACATGTTCTCACATTTCAGTATAGTTCTTTGATATCCAGAATGTGTTGTATTACAAAAACGTTTGAGCCCTTATACTTTTTCAATATTGATAGATTAAAAAATTCAATTAAAGTAGAATTTTGTATCAAATCAATTAAAAAAAGTTATTGATAAAGTTAGATATTAAAATAAAATACGATTCAAGAAGCCTAAATTTTGATATAAAACTCTCCATTTCAAAAATCTGTAAAACTACGAAATAGGAATTTTACATTTTTAAAAATCCTCCATCTCATCTTTCAATCACTTCATATAAATATCAGACAACGTACCCCATCCATTATTTCAACATGTCATTTAAACACATGTGAAGACTACACACTTACTTAACACACAAAGTCCGGTATCACGCAATCATATTACGTAATAATTTCTGAATACAACTCTGTATATTCAATATTTCTATATATATACGGAAATCTTTGGTCATTGTAAGGATGGAAGATAGAAGAGGGTTTCTAGGTGTGGTTTCTTTATAACACGAAACTTCCATCTCAGAATAACTCTTTGTACCAGTATATAATGTTCTTTCGACAACAATAATTTTCAATAAATGGAAGTCTAGATACAACATACATATACACACAATACAAATTGTTCATAAATCGAATATTTTGTCTCTTAATTCTTCACGTTATTTCCACTTATATCGTGTGGTGTTTACTAAAAATATTAGTATATTATGTAATAACTAAAGCATTATAACGTATCGGATTGTGACGTTTGAATAAAAGTTGTATGTATGTATAATTGAACTACATATTTTCATACAACATATTTAATAAATTTATCATTTATCTGTTGATATAGTTTAGCAATTGTGTAAATATTTTTTGTAAAAAATCAGGACTATTAAAAACTAGGCTTATAAAATATTATGCTCTTATTAGACGCATTTGACACACAAGTTATGAGCATAACAACGAAGATAAAACCAAATTGTATAAATTAACCAGAATAATGTAAAGCTTCATATATTCCATATAGTCAATAATTTTAATTTAAAATGTCCCTCTTATGGGACATTCCTGAGTATAGATTAATTGAATTCCAGCTATTATAGGTACTTACAGTGTAATAGTCTAATTTAAATACTCATTATACTGTACAATACCTACTCATATTATTTGAACAATAAATCTGTTAATTAATTATAATGCATATTATTGTTTATATTTAGAGCCAAAGATATTTGTGATACGCACATATGTGTTAACATTAAATATTCATGCTTATAGAGTAAAGTGTAAGCAGAAAAGGTTAGTTTCATATGATGCAGTAGTTAATATAATTAAGTAGTATACGTATTAGTAATCTATGTAAGTCTATAAACTTGTATTTATTTATAATTTTGATAGACAGCCGGAAACGGCAAAAGGATGAACCTTTTTATTTATAATTACAAATAAAGTTAAAGGACATATATATACATATGCTTGTCAAGTTATACGTAAAATTAAATATGCATAAATTAATATATGTACTATGTACATTGTTAATGAATGCAAATTTAATTCACTCTCTCATGCGAAGGTTCTTTAGAAATATAATTATCTAATTTTATATATTACAAAGCTACATTATATGTAAGTGATTAATATTTTCAACTTTAAAGTTCTTTTTAATTTTATTGATCGGTTTACATTTATTTAAGCACAATACATTATTAAATACATACAATTATATAATAACTATAACCGATATAAATTCAGAGGTAAGGTATAGGTACTAAGTTTTCTACTGGCAATTAAGCCATTCGAATTATTCCAACAGTATACATTTTTAATCCAATAAATGTTTCATATCATACAGCTTCTTCTAATGACATTTCTTGATTAAGACTTAGAAGATCCAAAATTCAACAGCTTAATCGAGAGAAATACGAAAAACATTATTTAATGAAAAAAATTAAACGACACAATCACTGGCCAGTAGGTTGTGTGCCAAAGGCATAGCGCGTTTTATATTGAAATGATGTGCAAACCTTACAGAAAAGCGAATCGCGAATTTAAATTGATTCTTTGAGTTTGCCTACTGAGGAATGAATGTCTGTTAAATATACAAAAAGCCGGGGGGGGAGATTTGGAATTGCTCCGAAAGTATTTAGATTGAAAGTTTAATGCCAATGAAGTTGACGAGTGGATAGTAAACGTCGACAATACGATGATCAGAAAGAACTCGACGTGAACACTAAAACAAGAGGTCTAGAACTAAGAGAGGAAGTGAAGGCATTCTGAGTTCATTAGGAGAGCGTAGTCTAGTCAGCGCAGACTGGATTAGATTTTGTGCCTTATGAAGGCTTAGAGGAACGTCCTTCAATCAAATAGGCAGTCCAGGCGCAGTGATTTCTTCTCATTAACATCAAGTTCAATATCGGAAGGCGATTTTGGAGCGATGAGAAAAAAAGATTTCAGGAGAGATCCGATGACTAATGCAATCGTACGAAATTAGAGGGAAAAATCTCCACCGCACCTCATCATGATAGTCGGTCGACTCGTCGTCAATGAAATGTAAAGAGCTGTTCGATTATTTTCCCGGCCTTTTTGCTTCTTTACTTTTATACAGCTTGCCGCAGTCGACCATAAATCTTCACAACCAGCAGCTGATAATATACAAACTTATAGTCCTCAATAAGACAGTTGATGAGATGGGGGGTGGTTGGGTTGCTCAGTTGGCCCCTTGTCGATATCATGATTGCGTAATCGCGCAATAACGAATATAGCGCGAAGAAAGAAGGAGGGAAAACTCGGCTTGAAACTCGATTTCAAAGAAAGTTGCGAGAGTGACAAACGCAGGAATAACATCCTATATGTTTGAATATTGTACCGTCATCTTGGTTAAAAGAAAGGCTTTCTTGGTTGTTGATATACAAGTTAGCGTGTATTCCCGGGGAGCGTGGGATAATGCCAAGCTGAACGAGGCAGTGGTGGATTATGACTTACTACTAAGGCGATCGGAGAATCCTACAAACAATTTAAATCAATTTGTGTGCGTCTATCTTCGAGGAGGATGGGAGGGGAGAATAGGGGCGGGCGGCGCCGAAAACTATATAAGAAACCACAAGAAAAGGGGAACGTAGAACAAAGATTTTCAAACGACTAAATATATTGTAGAATATGTTTGTTTTTTCCCAATGTGGCATGCGCTATACATATTATAATGTAAGTTCTATTTTCAAATTTGGAAATCAGAGTCGCTTGGAAATTGTCACAAAATGTCCGGGAATCTTTGTTTTTGTGTGAATAGATGCATGTATGTGTAGTGTCAAATGATACTACTTCAAATATAAGCTGTAAAAGTTTGAAGTTTCAAATCAAAGTAACGAAAAGTCGAAAGGTTACTGTAACAAACTGTCGTTAAATTTTGTTTTAAATTTTTTAAGAATTTTTTTGTGAATCATCTATTTCATGTTTGACCTTTTTTCCTTAACATTTAAATGTATTATACTCGCGTACATTTATGTATCTTATAATACCTAGCAAATATCATTTTAGAAATATTCCATATTTATTTTTTACAATATTCAAAACAAGCAGACCAAAAAAATGTTCTAAGCATTGCATATTTGATTTCATTATTTTTCAAGGTAACACTATTTTCTATATGTGTTCTCGTAAATGCCAACAGAGTTTTAATCGAAATTATTATCTGACATTTTGTTTACAAAACATATCTTAAAGCCACTTGTTATCTATGAAATTGAAATAAAAAGTGAACATAAATTCTACGTGTTCATTTTGCGTTTTCCTCCCCTCAGGTACGTATGTGTATTTAAATACAAATTGCTTTCTTAGAGGAAGGATTTATTTATTAATAATTCAATAACATTGAAAATTGGAAGATAGCAACACTTACAATATAGCAACATTGACTGCCTAAACATAGCAACTAAATTATGTGAATAGAAATATATATTGGTGACAAGAAGATTCATTATTTGTGAAAGTGACTATATTAAAATTAACTAAATTCAAATCACATCAAATATACTTTTCTAAAAAACCCAAATAAGACATTTGTATGATGATTTATAATATTTCTAAAATACATATTATAAATGAAGTTTTTTTTTATTATTTGTATTGAAAAATGTTTAACTAATGCTAATAAATAATGCTCTTAATTGATTCAATTGGAACGAATTATTGATGAATACTCACTATAAATCGAAAACAGTCGTAGTATTAATTGAGATAAATATACAAGAAAAAACAATATGTATACACTCAACTGCTGGAGCAATTTTGATGACTAATTGCACAAAAACAAAGATGTACATCGCGTTGCCTCCATCTAAAACTTATCCAAAATCCGATTATTTCCGAAGTCTTTCCTATTTCTGTACATACATACATACACATACCTACATTGTTATCTCATAAATAGATATACAGAAATGGATAGCATATCTAATTAAGTCTTAAGATACTTAAAGAGGGCAGGCAGAAGTTAGAGGCTATAAGAATGATAAACGGAGGCTGACTTTCTGACCCTCACAAAATGACTTCGTTCCAAATCAAATCGGATAATTCGGATGGCCCGTAATTATTTGTAACATCCTTATATAAAAAGGTTTTAGATATCTACTTATATAACATTTTATAATACAATCGAGCACAATTTGTCGATATATACATATATACGGATCCACTATAATTGGAAAATTGAGACTTTAACGTACATAACTGAAACACGAATAAAAAAAGACCTGGAATTATTGGGATATAAGATATAGTGAAAATAATATGTAGATACACACTTGTCATATGACTAGAAAGGATCGAATTAGTAAAGTTATGTTATTTTACAAATAAACATGTACATATATATTGACATGCATATAGATATATTAATTGATGTTCACTAAAATGAATAATTAAAATAAACGTACTTATGTATAATACATATTAATGTGAAATTTAAGTGGATATATATATGAATCAAAAGAAATGATATAATTATTAGTGGGATTATGTCCTCTTCTTATGAATGGATCATTTAACTAATTACGTGTCTTTTATTCTTACTTAATAATTTTACTTTAATTTCAATCTCAACATATTTAATATAAAATAATAAAACGTATATCGTAGTAATATTTGTCTTTAGTCTATTTACTTCTAAATTATTTCGGAATTACTAAATTTGTTAGTTTTTTTAATTTTAAAATTCTCACATTAAAAAAATTATTAATTACTATTACTATTTAATACAATTGTATTGCTAAATAAAAATTAATTTATTTTATTTTATTTTATTTAAGTAAAAATAAAAATGAAAAATCCAATTTCATTAAAGGACGGTATATATTTGCCCTTTCTTTTCAACGTGATACAAGGGATAAGTTAGAACACGATAAACATAAATAATATAGGTGAACAATAAGTAATTTAAGTAATTTAATTTAATTCAATCAATAAAGTATAATTATTCAACTGATATCAAATCGCTGTAAATTTAGTGTTGATAATTTGCGATATTATTGCTACTTTTTAATAGTTAAGAATCACTAATTTTTTCCTATTTATCATTCACTTTCTTTAGATCAAATATATATTGTTAGCTCAGAAAAAATTATTTATTATATTTATAAAATATTATTTTTTTGCTAAATCTGTTACTTGCTACTCTTAGCAGTAGTATATAACTATAAATGTATTTATATAACTATTGGTGCAAGCGAATTTTTATTGAAAATACTATTATTTAAATTAATTACAAAATAATATTAATTTAATACACTATATAATATTGATTGTTAAAGAACACGTAAACGCCGGTGGGGGTTATATAGCCGTGAATTATTTCTCATCATATCACATTATAAATTCGTCATAAAAATAACAATTGCGTATTAATGATTACGAGTGATTTACTAAATAGGTATAATATAATATTTTATAAACTATATAATATATAGACACGTGAATGGGATTACTTCGTTTAATAAGTAAGTTAGAGCGAATTTAATATGCCTTGGTTTAATATTCTGTCTTATGCTGTGTATGCATGAACAATTTCGATCTCAAAAGACACTAATGCGGAACAGTAACTTGTTGCGCTCATCTCTTTTCTTGTTGCTCCGAATATAACTCACTCCGGTTGTTAAGGCTTTCTTTTATAATGGGATTTGTGGAAAATAATTCTTTCTTGATCTGAATATAATGTTACGAATGCTATATTTGATGTACTCCTAACTTAAGATATGCGAATGGAATTTATAAAAAGATATCCTAAATTTACCATCGAAGTAGTATAAATTAGCTACGGAGCTATAGAATACATTTCTTAATATAAACAAGAATATACGCATAAATATTTCAATAATATACTAATTTAGATAGCTAATTTATTCCAACTGCTCAAGAATACTTCTTTAAATTACTTTTATGATACACAATAATTGTCATTATAAGTAGTATACATTTATTGGCTTCGTATTTACGCAGATAAAATACTAAATCAAATTTAATCTTTTAAAGGTGCTACAGGTAAATTGCCATTTTTAAACGGTGTAGAAACACTTATTTCAAATGTAGCCAAAGAAGAGTTAAACCAATTTAATGAAAGTTTATATTAAAAATAATTGAAACATAATTTTTAGTTTTAAATTTCAACACATATAAGATTGTTTATTGCGTTTATTTAAAAAAATAAGCATTTTTATATTGTTTGACACACCTGTAGCAAAAGTTTAGTCCTATTTAATTTTAATTTGAAGTTGTAAATATCCGTCATGCTATACGTGGGCGTTTTAAGTAATGTTTATGAGCATTAACTTAATAATAATGCTTTGATACAAATGTTTGAATAAAATAAACATTTTTTCATGTTAAATAATTTTGTTAATAAAAACTATAAAGCACTACATTGGTTTAGTAATGTACATTATTGTATGTTATTAATTTTAAATAAACGTTTTCAAGATATGTTTGTATCGTTCAAACAATCAAATAGAGATTGATTGACATGTTTTTTTAAATATATACAGTTTTTTATTTAAATACTTCGAAATAAAATAAGATCGTAAAAATAGGAAAGTCTTCTTAAAATACAGCTTAATGCAAATTTGAATGTGCATAATACTGAATCATACACAAAGTAATAATTCTAATTACAAGAACTGAAAATACATATATTTAAAAATATTTTGCAAAATCAAAAATTCTATGACGCAGCTGCAAAAT
This sequence comes from Invenusta paracnida, assembly GCA_036023295.1. Lineage (NCBI taxonomy): Eukaryota > Metazoa > Platyhelminthes > Proseriata > Coelogynoporidae > Invenusta > Invenusta paracnida. The sequence goes on along the minus strand of JAYRBW010066551.1, from coordinate 4,485 downwards.
GTTCAAAATAATATACTTTTTAAAGATTCGTTTTTCCTCCTTCCACTGCATAACGCTTCTTTCTCATCTTTATATTCCATCTCCTCCCTTTACTATTCAATCTACAAATGAGTGAATGAGATGACAGAAGATACAAAAGAAGAATTGATTTAATAAATGAACTATTTTGTGATACACAAACAAATATCTCCATAAACCGATGAGCTGACTCCGCTGGCATACGTCGACTCAAATAAACACGGAAATATACATCGGTGACTCAAATTTACATAAACACAAATCGAATGAAACACAGGAGCTTGTATACTTATTCATATATTATCCAAAGTTCTCTATTATACTTACACGCACAAGCAATTTAATTTTCAAGAAGATGGTTTTAAAAAGAAGAAACGTAATAGAAGGGGTCTCAATTTAAAGACTTAAGAACTCCGGTTCTAAGTTATAAATTACACACGTAAGGTACAAAAGACACATTCCAAAGAGAGAATTACCTAGAAAGGCATTGGAGTATCTCTCCCAGTTTCATAATATAAAAACTAATTCAGGGATGCCTCGTTTGAAGGTACAATAAGCTTTTACGGGCTTATTACGCATTACAAATACTGATACAATAAAGAATTCTTCACATTTCTTCCTTTTTACATACAATAATAATAATAATATCCAGGATAATGATTTAGAACAGATCCCTGAGAAAATATGTGTGAATATGCTGTATTATATTTGTATCTCAATTGAAATAACAAAACTTACTTCATAAAAAAATGAATAGAACGATAGGTAGAAATTTTACATGAGTAGGTATCTATATATATAGTTGCTGTAAGTTTCCTTATTGCATTAAGTAGAAAACGATTTGTATTTTCAATTTTATAGATCACATATTTTATTTATTTAAAAAAGAGACATCTAAAGGAGAGTCAAAAATATATATGTTTAAAATTAATGTTAATTGCAGTAATACCTTTGGAAAGGAAATTTAAAATGAAGTAAATACAGTAAATAGATATTTCAGAAATACAATATAATTGAGAATAATGAAATGAATTATTTATGAATAACTGTTAATACATATAAAATGTGCTCCTGATTTGATAGAAATTAAACAATCTTTCTAGTTTCTAGTATTGTCTCGTTGTACAAGTTTATAGTACATTTTAAAATTATTGATATTATTGTCTCCAGTTCTTTTTTAGCCACCCGTATTTCTAAAAAAAGTTGTTCTTATTACATTTACATTTTTATTTTCTGAATTTCTTGTTAGATTATTTATGAAAATATAAACATATAAGATTTAAATTTAAAATACGCCACTCTTTGTAGAAAATGTAGAAAAGCCCAACCATAAATAGCACTTAATGATATCGAATACACCACAAGTTTTGAACCAATTGATTATTACAAACTTCAATATATTATATTGTTGTAAAGTATCTAGGCGGTCTTCTTTATAGTATTCCCAATGGGCTAAATTGTCAAATTCGTGCGTAAAATCTATTTAAAATGTTTCAAAAAAGAATCTATATTATTATAATTATGTAGTGGCAGGCAATCTCTTGACATAAGGCAAGGTGTTATTTTTTATATAAAGTTCACTCCTGGTCACCTGAAACTCATCAATATAGCTTCCAAAACACGACTTTCTCTGATGATTCACAAAAAAAGTTACTGTTATGATTTCGATAATGTCTCAAGTATATTCTTCGCCATTAGTTTTGCAACGCGACATCAAAAACCTTTAATTGTGAAGTTAAATTCGTCAATTTAAAATGAAAAATGTCAAAATATCGATAAATATATATTACTTTTATACCGAAAGAAAGCTAACATTTCACTGTTTCCATTGGGATAAATTAATTTAAAATTGTTTGGATGTGGTTGAACATTCAATTATTTTTCTAATACCTATTTACAGATGAAATTTCTCATTCTAAAGTGACGAATTCTAGTGGCGCATGCATTTTGAAGAAAATTGAACATCTTAAATACTTTTTTAACAGCTAACTGCATAAAAACTGCTGAATTAATTACACAAATTTTACATATTTGGAACCAATGAAAAATTAACTTGATTTGGGTAGAAAAATACTGATATCATAAAGTTTAGAAATGTATTTTTATACAACATTTATGGCAAAACTATTTGCAGTAGGTGGGTTTGTTAATTTGAAAACGTGTACCTACATATAACCTACATATTTTACAAAGCCTGTATAGAAAGTTAATTGGCCTCTCCGATCGTTAGCTTAACTGTGATTTAAGACTAAAATATTTTCATTGGTTAAAAAGCTAACCTACCAGCGAGCAAGTCCTATCTGTGAAATCTTTGACCATTTTAGTAATTTAACTCCCGTCCTGATCTCCTTGTCCTTTGGGTTGGAAGTTTATGATATATTTTAAAATATTATGCAACGTTTAATATTATTCAATTATGATTTATTATTAGACGCGGCAGTAGAGTCTTCAGCGTTTATACAAGAGCGTGCCACAGTGTTCATATGTTTTAATTAATATTTAATTAATTACATTTTCCACCACGCGTACGACGGACGTATACGAATAAGAAGAAAGTAAAATTGGTACTAATTAAAACGATGGAACTAAACAATAGTGCAATAAATACCACTACAGTTGAAAATGTAATGTATAGATTCATGAAACAGATAATTTCAAAATCGAATCTTAAATTATAATGAATCCTACGTTTAGAATTAATTTAATTTAAATTAGATTAAATTAATTAGATCATTTAAATAGATTTCGAAGATTTTTTCAACTTTTTGAAGATTTTCAATCATGATACGACAAAATTCTACATTAATACAAATAATGTTTTAACCGTTCTTAAAAACTATACGTTCCATCTCAAAAGTTCGGTACTTATAAAAAGGGTCTCAGACTGCCAGTCTAATTATTGGATTTCTCTGATGACTCTAAAGTCTCTAAAGTCTCTGATGACTTATTGAAATGTTTCAATAGTTTTATTTTACCTCGTTTCTTCTGATTTCTTCAAGTTTCATTGTTTGAAGTCCACCCCCTCTCCCCTCCTTTTTTAGACGTGCGAGTGTAACTATTTGTTCTGTAACATTCAAAACATTATACACCCCCGGCCAATATATAAGCGCCGCCCCCTATAATTTGTTATAAAATATTTGTTGCTTAAAATCAACACCAGTTATTCACAATTAATTCAAATAATTTTATTATATCAGTAATTTAAAACATGGTAAGAATGTTTTCAATGCATAATTTACAGCATTTGTAATGGCACAATTCGGACAATTCTCACAATCTACCTAGCATATAGCAGCCAAGCTCAGTTCTTTCAATATCGATCGATAATTGGACTCATTATATTGTGACACCAGGCTTCAAATTATGCAACCAATTCAGGCATTGTGCACGTTATTCCGATACTTGCAGCTGTGCGGCATAACCTATGATGTAATAGACATGAAATTCCTGTGTCTACTTGCTTGTCCTCTTCTCTCTCCCCAAGCAGCTAATGAAAATGGCTGTATTGCACTTAACAGGGAAGGAATATTACAGTAAAAGTGGATGTGAGTTGAGCATAGTGTCCAAGCCAGTGCAACCACTGTGAAGTGTCGTCTGATCAGTGTTGGACCCTATGGGAGGATTGCAAAGCAAAAACCACTCCATACAGCATGTCATCGAGTTACTCGTCTTTTATGGGCCCAGCAGCATCAGCGCTGGACTCTGGAACAATGGCGTCGCTGCATCTTCACGAATGAGAGCCCTCTGCACTTGGTTAACTCTCGACAGAGGAGGTACGTCAGATGCCGAGGAGGAACAGCCATGTAGCCTCAACATATTCGCCTCACTGTGCATGCTTCTAGTGGCAGGTTGGAAGTGTGGGGAGGTTTTCCCTACCATGGACCTCGTCCTCTGGCTCGTGTTCAAGGGCGTCTCAACTCTGAGTTGTACTGCGAACTTCTTTGTGAGTACCTCATCCCATTAGATCTTCCTGGGAGCAACTTGATCTTGCAGCAGGACAATGTTACTTGTCATTCGGCTCGAGTTACCCAGCGTTTTCTTGAAGAAAACCACATTGAAGTTTTTCCATGGCCGCCCCAGTCACCCGAACTCAACCCCATCGAAAACCTATGGTCCCAGCTCCAGAAAGAGATTGACAAGGTCCCTGTTCAAGGCTTGAATGGCTAATGGGTAGAAGCGCAACATCAGTGGTTGAGGATTGATGCCCAAGTATTGCGATACTGCATTGACTCCATGCCAAGACGAGTAGAGCAGGTGATTGCTGCCAGGGCCATACCTTATTGAGTCTTCCCTTCTTTCCGCTTCTTCACTCCTTGAGAACATGTCAACAGTCCTTTTTGGGGCTAACACTTGATGATTGCTTACATTTAGTTGTTATTTTAACAATTTATGAATAACATGTATTTTTAGAAAATTATTAAGGTATAAAATTAAAATTAATAAATGTTTTAAATAAATTGGGGGGTG
>JAYRBW010066540.1:0-28386 GCA_036023295.1 Invenusta paracnida | reverse complement strand
TTACAAAACACAATTCAAACAAATTATTTATTTTATGGGAGGGTTTAATACTATTATATAATATTAAAAACTACAATATAGTTTAAAACATTAATTTTAAATAATTCAAATTAAGGTTACAGATCTGACAGTTTAGAGTCTTACCAGCCCTGGACAAATTTAGTTATTTATAGTAAACATCAAACAAAATTTTTTTGTATAATGCAAATATGTTTGATTAAAATTATTAAACAACTTTTTTCATTTTTTCTTAGACTCTATTTTTCCATAGGTGACAATACGTTTTTCAAATTCCAAAGATTTTCCATATATGGAATTTGAATTTCAAAATTCCATAGCTTTTCAAGAATTCCATAGGGCGTGGGAACCCTGGTTAAAGATAACTTTAACCGTTACTCTTTATTTAATAATCGAAATATATGCATAAAAACAATTATAAATTCTATTTAAATGTTTGACAAAATCCAAAAAAATTTATGTCATAAAAAAATAATATTGTTCACTAATTTTTGATTGTCCACATTATCCTCATATTTTGCAGTTTAAAAAATAATAATTTCCTAAACATAACTTTTTTTTAAACTGTTATAAACATTTTTTTTAATATTAAAATTGAAATAAAATTTGTTCAATTTATGTAAATGGTAACCAAATGTAACATATAAATTTACTATTTTTATAAAAAATAATAATAATACTTTTTCTAAAAATACTTATTTAAAATACAACTTTTAAGTAATATGTACAACGATTAATTAAAATCAATAGAGAATTGGTGTTTACAAAAACAATATTCAATATATTTAAACAAATAGTTTAAAAGTATTTGAGTTTATGTCCTTCAAAATATTTGAAATTTTTGTTTTAATTTTCTAGTTATTTTATGGCATCTGATTAACGAGTGAAATCAAAATATTATAAATATATTTTATATTTATAATAATAATCTCTTTTGGAACAAACACTGAACATTAGTAGTAATATATGTATATGGTTATTACAGCATTTGTATATGCGCATATTTTTGCCGCCGCCAGAGAAGTGGATTAATAACTCATAAACGACAAATTCATTTAAATGGATTCCAGTAGTTAATAATACAGTCTATGGTAACTACTAGTTATCGGAATTTCAAAATACCTTTTGCACTATGCTCAGATTATCAACCAAGTCTTCACATTCATTTCTCAATGCCTGGTTGATTTCCCTCACTTCTTGGGATTCCGTATCAAGCTCCGAGTGCTCACTAATTAAGTTCTTCTTTTCCTGCAACGGGAGATGGCAAACATATATAAGTATATATATACATATATGTATATACATCCGTCTACACTGAAGTATCTATACAATTAACTAAATAAACTTGATGAGTAATGTAAGTAGATACCTATAAAATGTTATATGAGATGACTCTTATAACATAAACCACTTTGGCGCTAATTATAGGATTGATTATTTGTCACATAGAGACACCCAATCGATACTTATCTTCTTCAGCTTGTTTCCTGGTGTATTATTTCTTTGTACTTTTACACAACTATACTGAGAAAAACCTCTGAAAATTTCTGAAAAATAGTTACTTTAGCGAAATTGAATTTAAAAAGAATATCAAGAATCGTTAACCATGATAAGAATGCACAAACATATTTTTATTTCGGAGGAGAAAAAAAACGGCAATTGTAAGTTTACTGTACAATATTTAATTGTAGTAAAAGTCTAAATCAAAGAATTAGAAAATTTAAGGATATATCGACTACGTTGTGGATTACTTAGGTTATATGTATGTAATTAAACTTAAATATTCTTTAAAATATTCACTCCAATACCTTCATAACTTTGGTGCCTTTCTAAAAATATTCGTCATTTATTTAATGCAGGATAAACAAATTACACAAATAAAAAAGGTTACAGATATGAAAACATAACAATTGCAATGATAATTTTTTTAAGAATTTACTTACATTCTTTAAAAAAAATAAAGTAGAACATTAAGTCTTAAAACACCTAAGAAAAATAATCGCAATGCATTATATTTAAAAAATTTAAATGCAATAAAATAAATATGTAATATGTTAGCGCATATAGTCAATTGCAATAACTTTAAAATTAACTGTTTCTAAATTTATTTTATGTCTCGCATCGCTATTAATGAGCTATAGAATAATTCAATTTTAAATGGTAATATATTATAAGATTTCACCTAGTTGGTATACTGAAAGTTTGGTATACACAATTATACCCATAATTGTAAAACAAATAATTTTGGAACTTTATTTTATTACTAAATAAAATATTATGGATAAGAAATTACGCAAATAACTATTACGCAATTAAAACTATACCACTTCATGAATAGTGCAAATCACACAATAATGTGTGAGAATCATGAAGATGGTAAAACCACAATAATCCACCTCAAAGCAATATACTACTGGAGCACACTACTCCGAATAAGACGATAAAACGAATAAGACGCTCCGTGACACGTCTGTATATCGGACGTTGTTGTGGTACTGTATCTCCTGCTTGTATTAACCGAAAACTTTCGTTGACCTGTTGCTCTCTCTTTAATAATTCAACCAGGGTAAAGATGTTTAAGTAAGTGCGGTTCAGTTGACGAATCATCACCGAGTGACATGACTCCAGTTGATTGTTGGTGTGGTGACATTCTGGATCTATAGTTCCTTTGAAAATAAGACTAAGTTGATCGACATAGTTTGTTGATACGTAATCCATGAATTGTTGTGCAGTATCATCATCGACTTCATTTAAGGCCTGTAGTCAAACGTCGTCACCCTGATGTAGAGGTGCCAACGGCAGAACACTGGAACGGTGAAGTAGGCGGTTGAATAGATTGTCATCATTGTTGCGTACTGTTAATCCTAAGGTTTGTACTTTCAACCAAATTGCTAGATTATAGTGAAATAAGCAACATCGTATACGTAAATTAGGAAATAACTGCTCTATGGTCGTTAACATCGCCTTTTGTAAATCAACGCACAAAATTTGAGGTGCAAAGACAAATCCAAATTGGCCTGCTTTTACCACAAATAAGTTCAGGAATCTAGAGTATGTCGCTTGCGTCTCATCAGGTAGCAGTCCAATGCATACAGGAATTGTTGTTCCCATAACCTCAACGTGTATGGAATAAATTTGATGAAACATTTCCGGCGCCAATTTGAAAGTGTCATCCATATATATCATGTCAGCTTGACATTAGTAACGCAGATTTTACATTGTCCTAAAAATTATTATCCTATCGTCTCGACCATCATCTTCAAGGAGGAAGTTGCGACCATCCAGTGTCTTCGCCCATTTACCTTCCAGAACAATGTCTTGTCTGTTATGTGGCACACGAAAAAGTCTTTGCGATCTGGCCCTGTATACACTGTTGCGATGTCTTTTAAAGCTGGGTAAATGGTCCATTACCTCTTTATTTATTGGTATTTTTTAAATGCTTCGACAAATATACGTTTAATCGACTTTTGCGGTTAACTGATAGCCTCTTGTTTGACTTGCTGTATCAGCCACCTTCTGTTGGACTTTCCCGGCATCCGGTGAGTGATTATGTTCACTACTTGAGCTGACGAAAACATCATTTACAGTTAAAGCCATTACTTGTTAACCCACCGCCTTGCACCTCCAATATATTCTTTCGTATTTTCTACTGCATACAGACAGTAAATATTGTCGCAGAAGTAATTTACCATCACGGCAGCTTGCTACAAAACGTATTTCTTCTATGATGATATTCAACTGTTTAAACTCAGCAAAATAATTTTCAATACAATATTTATTTGGAACTTTTATCCATGTAATGATTGATACTCATTCAACTATGATATAACTATAATGTAAATATAGTTCAGTGCAATTAATTATTATGCTAAAATTATTATGCTCTATTATACCAATTGCGACACATTGAGTTTCGAAGTGTGTACCTAATCAGAAATCACCTAAATTCCAAATTGAATATCTTTCATTCAAATTTAAAAGAGCTATGTGAAACGTTATAATTCTGTCTAAAAACAGGAAATTATAATATACATATATATATTAAATATATTAAAAAACACTTCTAGAAATGTTATGTAAAATTACTAATATATAATAATCTGTAATCGAATAATAAATTCTGATACATATTCATATTCATTAAGATCGTGGAAGAATATATAATCATGGTAAGAAGGGGATTTCAGATTGATATAAAAATGCGTTTTATTGAACGAGATATTTAGCGTAATTTTTTAACTTTTACATTTTGACCACATTTTAAATACTTCATTGTGTGTTAAATATAGACATGCAATAGCAGTATCATTAAAATAAGGATATGATGTAAAGTATTTATGTGATCCAATTTTTAAATAAATTTGTTAAACTAAAATCTTGTATCCAACCTTGGAGGCGCTCTCCAGTTTCCACTGCATTTCTTGAAGATCCAAATCACGACGCCGCTTCTCTTCCTGAAGACCGTTAATGCGTTTTTTGAGAAGTTTGACATCATTTTCCTTGTCCTCCAAATCCTAAATAGGGTAACATTCAGTTAGGTAAAACCGAGTTATGACAATGAACTGGAATTCATAATGTTAGTATTAGTACATAATGCAAACTTACTGTATCTGTCAACATATAAGAACCATACATCTGTTAATAAATTAGCTTAGCATAAAATAAAGAAATTATAGATTTATTAATTTATATAAAATATATAGTTTATCAATTTTAAAGTAAATATTGTTGAAAATAAAATATAAAATAATTTAATACACACACAATGTACAATAAAATATCGTAAAATATATTTTTTAAAGATAATATATATAAATGAACACTTTAAAATTAAAAATATCCAAATCGCAATATTAAATTCTGTCATTGTTAACTACAAAAGTCTAACAACACTGCAAGAGAAGATAATATATATCAAAATGAATATCTCTCGTCTTGGCATGTACATTAATTTCTAACAAGCATTCATCAATCACATCCCCTCTACTTCAAGCAGTAATTACTACATGTATCACGATATACATGTAATTAATTATACACTAAATCGGGTGATATTACCAGCGTACTTCGTTGATACGAATCAAATTCTTATCTGGATATATTATACTTAGACAGTAAGATACGTGGCAGGATACTTCTGTAAATTGTAAATAGGAACCTAGTCATAGTTCGAAAGGGCTTTCGTCAGTATTTACATATATATACATATCATACTTTTAGACAACAATTGTAAATAGATACAAAAGAAATTTCCCAATTAAACCCATTAATCTTATCGCCTACAGTACTCTGTGTTAATAATACATAATGTGTATAGTTGTGATAATTACACTCTGATACATTACTACTTAATCTCGACATATAAACATTATAAAGACACATACCTACATGACTGATATTATCAACCTATAAAATCAACAGAGAAATCGACTTTTAAATCGACAGATAAAATGCTGATAACATCAATGACGTCTTTTCTATGTCTATAATTAAATTTATCAAATTAGTCAGTACACATATTGGATTAGAAAAAACACTTCGAAATATCTTCACCTAGTCAAGTGTCAAAAAAGTTAGATAAGTAATGGTTATCTCGACCGAAGGGAAGGACAATATATGAACATCTTCAGTTCAAGAGATAAACTTATCGGATAGTAAATCGTTCCATTTTTTAACTTAAATTCTACGAAACGTGCCCTTCTCTTTTTCATTAGAAGATGATTATTAACAATATAAATAATTTAAGAAAATATAATCTTACCCTGCTTAATTTGGATAAAATATAAGATGTACATTTTTACAAATAAGTTATCTATATTAATTAATTTAGGGATTTCTCTATATTAAGTTTGTTCACCATAATTCTATGACGTAAGAAAATATTACTTCTTATGTTAAGAATACAAAATAGTCTCATAATGATATTGATTAACTTATTTATAAATATGTATTCTTTATTATACGTATATGTTGTAGAAAATTCATCACAAAGATTTTTAATACCTAGAAGCTAGATTATCTAAAAATTCATCATTCAATATGCAAAAACTATTTACAAATACAAACATTTAAAAATGTCTTCGAAAATAAATCGGTTATAATCGTAAACAAAAAAACAAAGTTAGAGTTCTAAAATTTTTGTAAATTATAAAAAATTAATATCTACAGTTTACTATAACTGTAAAATTATATTTCATGATTTCATGATATTATAAATTATAGATTATGAATAAAGCACAACACTGGTTCATGCTCAAGAATAACTCATACTCTGAATAAAACAAAAAATAAAACTGTCTATATATTTAATAATTACAAATATATGGGCATTTAAATACATCATTGTTTAGAACAATTAATAACTAAAAATGTAACCGCCTGCTTCCAATTTTAAATAAATTCATAGATGAATGTTTAACAGAAGGTTGTAATTAAGAGAAACTAGATTCCAAAAAAGAACGGGAGAAGCAGTTAAATTTTGTTTTATACATATAGTATCAATAATTGTGTGGTTCCTATTGATTCGTTATAATTATGAGTGAATTGTACGCATATTGTTAGTTAGCATACTCAATAAATACAAGTATAGATATTCATATTTTGTTAAGTAATTGAGATAAACATATTTTTCTAAATATGTCTTATAAAAAAGCAAATGTCGCGTAAAATAAAACAAAATAGAAGTATTTTAAGAAGCAACTTCTATATTAATTTTTCTTTCGATAAACAGTATTCTTCATTAACAGTGATATTTTATAATTTAAAAATAGCATGGGTTTTTTTATTCAATAGCAACGAAAACAATCCGTTGTTTTAGTAATGGATATTTAAAACTTATTACTACTCCTCTTCATATTTAAAATAAATAACTTTTAAAGAAATTGATTCGAAATCCCTCTTAAATGTGTTTAAAGATTTGTAATTTATCATCGACTTTCTTTCACGTTATCTATACAAAAAGTTAATTTCAAGATCTCATCAAGCAGATAAAGTTATAAAAAGTATATGCCTTATTAAATATTTAGTTATTATATAATAATAGTAATAGCAAGTATTTATGCCGTCATATACACAAAAAAATACCTAAGCTTGTATATTATGTGCAAAACAAGTATAATAAAAATAAAAAGTGAATTTATCATTTTTATTTATTAACTACAGAAAAAAAAATATTAATCATATATGAGAATTATATACGAATTTAATAGGAGAGAATATAAGAATTAAATATATTTAATTCTTATAACATATTAAATACAAATTTATTAATTAATTTGAAAAATATGAAGAAAGTATATGAACTCTAACGTGTCCAAATGAATAGCAAAAGTATGTTTTCACAATACATGCGACGAGGTGGCTATAAGTAAATGTGAGTTAACAAGCTAAAAAATGGGTCCTACTAAAGATTTATTCACGAATAGTCTACTTGCCTCCCATTATAATATGTAGAATTGCGAATCTATATTTCAAACAATTTTACTATACGCCACATAGCTGTAAGATTTACATTGCTAATAAATATTCCCCACAGATTTTGGCGTGAAGTGTACTAAGATCAATGTTTATATATAAGTATCCCACCCTTAAACATGATTTAAATGACACAATAAATTTGATTCAGCAACTAAATACTCATCATTATTACAAAACACACACGTATTTGTTGTTAATGAATTTCGCATTTAGCCACGCCTACTTTCAAATTTATATAATATATATCTAGGGTATAAAATATGTAACTTTGTCGTAAATAGTTAATGCCAGATAAGTTGACAGATTAAAAATTACAAATTGAATTTCTAGAACACAAGATTATTTATAATACTTTAGTTTTTAGTAATGAGAAAAAAATATTTAAAAATACATATAATTTTTAGTGTATGTGTATGTTATACTCGTGTAATACAATTTATACGACTATTAAAAAAATAAAAGCTTAAATCAAATCACATATCACAAATAAGAAATTGAAGGCAATGTACCTTCATAATACAATTAAGCATCTGTTAAAAATTAGCATTAACAGACCTTAAAGCAGGATGTAAAATGACAAATACTAATGTTTCGTCCCTCTGTGAATTTTACACTTAAATTTTGTTATTTGAAAAAAATGTTTTATTAAAAAATGAATAATCTGATTTGGATATAGAAGAATTTCGTATGTATTTCTAATATGACAATTTAAAGAAATATAAAATAAAAACTAGAAGTATTTTTCATTACAAAAAATACATTTTTTTTAATATTAATCTCTTGAAAAACTACTGTAATAAATGTTTTAAAGAAGAAAATATTGTCACTAATAGATCAGTGGTTAATTGTTCCTACTAATTGTAAATATGAACTGCTGTTATTAAAAAAAATTGTCATTCCAACACCCCAATTAAAGTACAAAAAAGATAATCCATCTTAACGAATCTTAACAAAAACATTAAATATCTCCTGACTATTTAAAAAAATCAAGAAAAATATGAAATTATTAAAAAATAAGTAGCTCTAGACGCAATAAGGTAAAGTGATTCGTACAATATTAAAGCAACAGTGGAGAGATCATGTAAACTGAATGACGTTATTTCTAAGAAAAGTAAAATGCTAATTCTTTGCAGCTTAAACCAGATATTAGTAAATAGATTACTATATATAGCAAAAGTAAATTGTATTATATAGTTCCATATCATACCAAAAGTAAATAAATGAACCTATAAGTAGTAAAGTCCTTATCGAAGTCTACATTAAAATCAATATGATTAATCAAAGATGTATCCTTATGTACACATATAACATTTATATAATATGATATCAAATTACTGCTGACTTCTAAATATGTAGATGAGGGTCTCATTCTGCCAACAATGATGTGTGTATTTTTTTCTGACTATGGTGTCGATAAATGTATAACTCTGTGATAACAAACTTTTTTTGACTCAGTTAATCAATTTTAAAGTGGCAAAACGAAACGACAACACCTATAACTGTTAAGAAAGGGTATTTTCCTCCTTTGGAATATGAACAGGCTACACAAATTAAATTAAATTTCAGCACCAAAAAAGGAGGAATTGATGAAATGAAAAGGGATAAGAAAATAGACGGTAGTCAAATCCAAAACGTTCACCAACCGTATGCCACTGACAGCGGTCCTCTTCAAGACCATCGACCTTGGCGGCCAACTTCTCAATGTAATCATTGGCCCCTTGCAAGTCAGCCTCCAGAGCTCGACATTTGGGCACAAGTAGTCCCAACTCGCGTTCACGATCTTTCCCACTGAAATGCATCGTATTATGTATATTGCTTAAACCAATCTTAGCAAACTGATGTTACAAGGCACATCTGAGGAAAGGAACACTGTTATTTCAGAATAGCTTCCTACACCCTGTAAATGTTTTCCATTAGAAAACCAATACTTTAAAATCCGTTATAAAAATCATTATAGAAAAGTTACCGTTGTAAACGATTTAAGGCGATCAAGAGAATTGGTAAAAAATGTATCAATATCGCAAACATGTGGATTTGTAATCAGGATAAAAGATGACAAGTAAAATAATCATTAGTCATTAATCATTTTCTTTAGTCATCATTATTGACTAAACATTTTAGGGTTATTACAAAAAATATTTAAGTAAATATATTTCAATTGGTTTTTAATTTATGTGGAAATAAATAGGTTCATTTATATAAAGTAACACAAATATATATTTAGTTAAGAACAAAATTGTTATAAAAAAATCTACTTGAACAATAGACAAGACATATTCTATTTCTAGAAGATTTTTATTGGATTCAGAGAGCCTCTGTTTCTCAAAACTAACATGTTATTATGTTAACAATATGATTTAAATCTATATTGTCTGTTTCTCCTCCTAATAGTTGTAAATCAGTAAAGGTAAATGTCTGTTTCACTATTCCATCTCATTATGTTCATAATCCAGTTTCACCCGATACTAATTACAGCTTTTAGGTTATAAGCTGCTTCTTTTATCTTATCGTCAAATACGACTTACGTTTTTGTCATACATACATATATACTTAAAACCAAACTAAAATAAATATTCACAATTAAACTTATATTTGCAAAACTAATGTACATAGCTCATGTATTCAAAATCTATAAAGTACACGGAATTATATAAACACTAGGTTCGATAAAAACGTACGTAATTATATCAGAATAACAGATATCATTTACAAAGAAATTATTACTCACTGCACTAATTTTAGGAATTTGAATTTGAATATGTAAACATTCCTATCGGTTTATAATTCTACAAATTTTATCGATAAGCTTTAAAAACAAAAATATTGACATAAACAAAAAGAATATTTAAACGGTAGCATTAAAATAAAAACTTTAAAATCACATAGAAATCTACCACTTTGAAATAAAATTGGTGGCATTTTTAAAGATGTAGTAAATAAAACAAATAACTTGTGTGCGCTTTTGAAATAATAATATATGTATTTTAGGAATATTAAATTAAAAAGCAATTAATATTCACGTTTTTATATATTATATATATATACATTGTACTAAACTTGAAACATACAACAATAGACATACATTATTCAGAAGAGTATACAAATTGTAACAGTTTTTTCTCAGGAATATATATAGATGATAAATTTATTTGCAAAGGAAATGTTATCTCTAAAATTGAAATTGTTTTAAAGAAAACGGCATTTAATGGCTGAACATATTTTTTAATGTGTTTCTATACATTGTGTATTGTAAAAATAAAAATAAATTAGTGCTTACCTATTACATGTTATTGTGCATGTTATAATGTATGTATATTTATATGAGTAAATGTTTTACAAAATTAATATATTCATCTATTTTCACACCATTAATATAATGCTTTACCTTAAAAATAAATAATTATTATAATTGTACTTCGCAATGAAGCTTAATTTAAAGTTGCAATAATTCCGAAAATATAGTATTGCTATATAAATTAAAAATACCAGTAAAAACATTTTGATGAAAACAAATTATATGTAAAATACATATGTCTAACAAACATTTGTTGATTTTCTTCGTAGTTTCTCCTCAATTTTTCATTTTCGCGATATGATGCTTCCAGTTCATCCGAAATTAGATTTTGAAATTCCTAAAATTTGATTAAAGAACTTATTTATATTAATAAGTAAGTAATAGTATTTATTTCATTTTATATTTTTAATTTAAATATAATTATATAAACACAATAAATATTAAATTAGTTTGACGAAATCAGTAAACTTAAAATCAATTAAAGAAATATATGTATATGATTCCTACTAAGAAACATAGACAGATAATCTTTATAATCATTGTTAACTTAAAAAATAAATTCATGAAATAAAAGTAAATATTTATTTCTTAAATTTATTTTAGCAAGATACAAATACAAATTATTTCATTTTAATTGTGAACAAAATGTATAAATTTTCCATTATGATTGAGCTATGTAATTGTTTTTCTACATAAAGTTTAATTTTAAATGTACATAATTATAAAAATCATACTATGAATATTATAATTTTCTATAAAACTAAAATCTAGAGACAATTATAAAAAATAAACCGATAATTATACAAATAAATGATTTTAATCAAACATGTCGATAACATATTCACAAAGAAAATAATTTTAAAATCATCGCATAGAGCAATAATAGTTTCGTGATGCATAACATAAAAGCATTTTAATAATAAAAGAGATTTAAATACAGATATTGTAATTTTTAAATGCATGATTTACTAATTTATCAAAGACTTTTAACGTATACAGAAGACTATGTACTCATATTAGATATATTACATTATCATATATACATTTATAGAATTAAATTGTTATTAGTTGAAATTAATTATTGTATACAACTAAATATAGATATCTAAACCACACATATACACATATAGAATTATATATTTATTGGTTATATAACTAATATGATAATTATTGGTTATATAACTAATATGTATCTTTTATATTGTAAATAATATCTTATGTATCTGGTGGCTAGTCACATCTAAATGTATAACCTATAGTCTCTATTGCTATTTTTTGCAAATATTTTTTTAATTAAAAATATACCATTTACTACTTTCAATAAAAACAGTGGTATAATAGCAAGAGTACTGTATAATTAATATGTTCTCTTAAAACTACTTCAACAATTTCGTTCAAATTGTTATATTTAAAGAAATCACAGTAATAACAGACGAATACATGGAATATCAACGTGGTTATTAATCTCATGGAACAATTTTCATTCTATTCCATCTGAAAATATCCTCTACACAAATAAATTTTCTGGTAATTACAACATAATATTATGTAAAACTAATAAAACAATATAAGGTTTAATTATTACAAAAGAAATAAAATTTATAAAAAATAATAGTGGTAATAGCATTAGATGATCAACAGAAAATAGCACTTACATCAATAACAGCATCAACGCTTCTGTCAGGTTTATGCGGGGGTGACTCTGCATATTCCGAAAACAGTGAATCCTTTAAATGTGAAACACATAATAATATAATATAAAGAGAAACAAATCTAAAACAACGACACAATTTATTCATCAATAAAAGCTATTTTGTGTCGTCAATTCAATTATTTTACATAAAATGTATACCTAGAAATATTAATAATAATAACATTGTGTATATTTACCCAGGATAAGACAAAAACACAAGATAATTTCATTGTTATATTTTCAGCGTTTTTTACATTTTAATTTTAAGTCAGAGTAAAAAAATTGCATTCAATATAAATATTTCAAAATGACAGTCTTTTAAGTGTTTGTATTCTATCAGTCAAGATTTTTGGCCACACCATGACTGATTTACACATCACATTGTTTATCTAATCATCTAATTACAAATTTTACTTGGATACACCATAAAAAATAATGAAAACCTATTTTATTCAGAATTTTTTTATAAAATACATTGTCTTATTCATTTAAATTGGTTTTACCACTTTTCATAGTGAACCCACCTCATGCCTCATGGGATAATAGTCCAATCTATCGAAAGTGGACGACGGCGCTGGTTGCTGAGGGCTTGGTCGCCGATAACTGGAGGACGTGACTGGAGTGACAGGCCGTGACACCGAATCTGAATAAAGACGACCAAGGTCTTCCGACATAGCGTCCATCTCTTGTCGGGAGCGCCGCAGACTCGAAATTGTGTCCCTTTAGGTTGAAAATAGAACTAGAGAGTTAAGAGCCATGCCTACCAAACGCGACGCGACGAAAAGAGTTGAAACAATATTATTCAATGAGACCATGCCTACCGAGCGCAATGGGACGCGACGCGACGGGCATGGTCCAATTAAGACGAGAAGTACCCAGAAAATAATATCATTCTGACTTGCCGCCTAGTGCCCGAGCACAAGACTAGGCCTTTATTTAAACAATATTTTCTTAGAAGCATTTGAAGCAGATTTCAAGTTAATTAAATTTTGCCAACTAGAGTATGTCCATTAATTATAAAAACAAATGTACCTACTATCTTCAGTTACATATTTCGTAAAGCATAACAATTGAAATTACTGAATTTTCTAGATTCTCCAATTATGAAGAATTTTAGTAAATTGAATAATTTTCAAGTAGGTATAATAAGTTATGTTGATAAACTTGTAAGGATTGTAATTTCGAAAAACGTATTATGTGCTACTATCAATAAATCATAAACAAATTATTTAGCAAAAATCATTAGCCAGCTATGATTTTTTGACAATACAAATTTATTTAAACAGTTATTTTTCAGAAATAATAAACCCATTCGTGATTACAAAATTAGCTAACTGAAGAACCTATAGCCATTAACAACAGAACATCTCTACAATATAGAAGTAGATTATTCCGTATACAATTACTTGTTACGTGCTCTAGTGATGTTAAACTAGTAGACCATCAAACAGAATCTATATAATGTAATGTTATGGCATATATAATGCGAACTGATACTGATAATAACATTTGAATTGCCGTATCTACTATAATATGTTAAGCGAAATTATCAAAATATTATTAAAATATTATTTGCCTATAATAAAATAAAATAAATTATATTAGAGAACCCATAGATGATTTACATTGTAAATATATATAAAATAACATTTCATTAATCTTTTGTATTATACATATATAATTATTGTAATATGCAGTTAACACACATATTTGATATATTATAAGCATTTAAAATTAAAATATTTAACCAAAAAAATCGTGATGAATAAACCTCATGGAACTGATTAAATTTACTACGTACAAATGTGGGTATTGCCTCTTTCATAGTTCATGAGTCATTGACATCATTATCATCTTAGCAGCAAAACTAAAAAGATGCGTTCAGCCATAATAAGGTTTTTACCTCAAAATGTAGTCCAAAAATAAAGTATTACAGATCGAGCTTGCTTCTTCCGTTTAAGTCTATATTAAAAGCACTGCATAAGGATTCATTCATATTTACAAATGAGCGGTATAAATTTTAATTGTGACATATTTTATGGAACAAAAAAGAGCGAGCGATGATAGTGGATTGTGTATGAATGTTGAATTTAATTAAAGAATACACATTACAGTGAATGTAGGTTTATATATTTTCTAATATAGGTATTCATCAAAGTACCATAACGCATAGTATGTGGATGACAGGCAGGTATATATATAAAAAAGAATAGCAAACAATCAAAATAGTGCGCCAAACTTCACCTTAGAACTGGATTCAACTAAAGCGATCAATATGCTGAAGAGAGATTTCTTTAAAAATATCACAACAGGTAACCTAATTTATATTTCAATGTTAGAATTAATGCCGTTTTGTTTACATTACGCTATGTTTACCCAATATGAAGAATGTCCTATTGAGTAATTAACAGAAATGAAACGAAAAAAGATCAACAAAATACCATCGTGAGATATTGGGTTTCTTAATTTTGAAGCAAGAACATATTACATTTAATATGATGGTACATAAAAGTATTATTAAGATAGCATATAAATCGTGGATATAAATAGCATAAACAATCTAAAATATTTAAAAATAATAATTATCATTTTTCTGTTATACATGTTTTTGTATCGTTCATTTTAAGTTAATTTCTACTTATAATTCTGTAGTAAATAATATACAAATATATTATTATACAAATTTAGTAGCATTTAATTATAAAAATATAAATATCCATTAAAATCAAAAATAACAGAAGGTATAAAAGCATAATTTATGTTTAAAAATTATTTGTCCAAAGTTTATATCTCTTTATATTATAATTAATAAAGTGTATATTAAATTAATTTTTAGTGACGTCCATGTCTTATTAGGTGGAAGGGTACTAATACGACAGAAATATACACAAAATGTGTCCATATTTGTGGTTTATTGGTACGATAAGCACGGTAATATTTAGTACAACAGCACGAATTAATAAACAAATAATACAAGCAGTCTTGCAAAATAGCTATTACTCCATTACTTATATATTACAATACAATGATTCTTGGTCATTGAATACCAATTATAATAAAAGTTCAGATTATTAATCTAAATAATCGATTGATTTAATAGTAGGTCTCTAGCAAGTCTCTATCCTGTTATCTCAGTCGACTTGAATCACGAGCTAGCATTTACATCTCAGTGTAATTGCGTAAAAAATAATAAAGATAAAAGATTAGCTAGGCTGGAATGCATAAAAAGTAACTATAGGAAGTAACTTCCAAGTAGACACTTGATAGTGAACACTGGAAACAAATCAGTATGCATAAAGAGTAACACACTAGTAACTTCTTAGTATTCACTACACGACAGTCTCGGAGTGAATACTTCCAATTAGCAAGTAAGCTCGTTATAGGTATCTTTCTGGTATGACTGTGCAGTTATGAGTCGGCAAGACATGTCACTTGATTTATTGTTGTATAGTAGGTATGTTTCATTTATACACCTTCTTGAACAACATAATATTCAAAGAGAACGTTTATCCGGGGGGCCAATATGTAGTCATGACAAATTCCCGAACAATAAATAAAATTCACGTACACATTTTAATAACAAAAATTAAAACGTCACTTTTTGAGGATCAACTTAATTATATAATACATTTTAAAAAAGTATCATTTAAATGTGATTTTATTACAGTGATTAAATAGTAATATCACAAACAATCTGTATGCATACTAGAATGTATAAACAATCATAAGCTAACAAGCAATCTGTGTATAATAAAATAAAAAACTTTATTTTGTTTGATTTTGAATTTTTATAAGTTTTCCCAAGCAGCTAATAACAACTCAGTAGCCTGTTTTTCAGCTTTTCGTGCTTCAAAAAGTGCTTCTGTCATCATTTTTTTATTTGAGAATTCATGTCTTCAGTGGATTGCTTCAATCTTTTGTTTTCCATAACTGCATTGTATCGGACTTTGACACCACAAGTATAAAATTGTGATAAATAAATTATTTATTTTAATTTAATAACATAGGTAATCCTAATGTAGAGCAATAATTAATAAATAAATTCATACACCGAAGACGAAAATTTATCCATGCATTGAAAATGTAACACTTTAAAAATTATCATATAAAAGAAGAAGAATTCACGTATCTTAACGAAATTCAAGTACATTTACGTAGTATTTCGCCTTTTTCATGAAATTAATGTATATTCACGTATGGATTTCATGTACAGGTGACCGCACTGGTTTATTTCGACATTGCCTGAATTTCCTACTGTTTCATGCATTTTTGAAATTTAGACAATTATTTAAACCACGTTCGACTATTGACAGATACACTGACTCCAAAGATAGAATACGACACCAGAATAAATTCTGCGCTTCCCCCATATTTGATGGAAAATATAAATAAGAATTGTCTAGAAAAAACACTGGTATCGGTGTCAGATTCCATGTCCAATTCTGTAGAATGTCTAGGTGTTCGCCATTGCACTGGGGACCATAGCAACCTTTGGATTATTTTCTACAAAGATTTACCCGAAACTATGCGATCATTGTTTGACATTCTTGATGGTTGTCCACCCCCGTCTTCTTACCATCCTAAGTGTTGTCCTTCAAACGTTGTTTTGTCCTTACAGAAGGACCAAATTATTTCATTTATTCTGAAGTTGGAGCACGCTGAACTCTTTTCTGGTTTTAATTCATATTTTCTGAGCAACCCAGTCCCATGCAGTTTTTCTTGTATTCATATTTTTAGTAGTGTTGTCATTTGAAATTAAAATATCGCTCTTTTCTTCAAAAATACTGATAAATATCGATCCCATTCGAGCATCCATGATATCAGTAAAAGTGTATAAATAAACAGACAACAACAATGCTTTCACGCTAATTTGACTTATCCAGATGACTATGAAACTAGCTATTTTATTGTTCAATAACATAAACTTAAAAAACTTACAGGCCAAAGTTCTTATTACCGAATGTTCACTTTTAGAAGTTACTTTTTATGCATACCAGCCTATAGGTGAATACAGATAGAACATTAATTTGCCAAATATCTTTAAATCAAAAGATAGACAAATATACGTAATCATACTCGATAAGTAGGTAATAGTATACTACACATAAATTAATGTATTGTAATATATGTAAGTAAAAAATATGGCATTTAGTACATGTACATAGGTATATATAGTAGGTACATAATTTATTTTACTACACAATACACTTAGATGTTGTACAATAGCCTATAAGTACAGAATTGGCTATTGAGTCGAGTTTCAATTCTTGAAGACGGTATTTTAATTATTACAGATACTAAATAGAAGGTGTTCTGTTAAGAATATAACAAAATTGAAATTGCATTTGAAATGATGATATTACTCGTATGCAATGGAATTAAATTAATGCGCAGTTAATTTTCACGATAGGAAATTGAATATACAGAGAGCAACATAGGTAATCGTTATGTAGAGCATACAGAAGGTTCAACAAAAACAAGCTAGTCGTAACTATGAGAAATTTTATTAAAAAAACCTCTATAAATTATAATTCACCAACAATAAATATTTGAAATAAGTTTATTTATTGATTCAATAAATAATAGTTTACCATGAAAAAAGCATAATGGCTAATGATCTCATACAAATAAGGTAGTCTAAAACCATATTATACATATTGTGTGATTTAACCAGGACCTTGCAGTCCAGTACAGATCTCTGTAAATCAAAGCATACACTCAAGCTAAAGCCGTCACGTCATAAATTAGAACATTTATGGAGATGGAGACCACCTGATAAGAAAGTAGCTATGAAGTCGTGTGTGTAACATACCGACCATGATTGGCATAAAAGGAAATGACATAACAAATGCATAAAGTAGACGACACCCCCTTACCTTTCCACGATCGCCCAATCTTCTTATAAACTAATAATGTAGTGGGCAGCATTATAAGAAAACAAAATCGATGAGCAATAAGCTCAAGTATCTTCTTGAATGATACCATAATACTATTGATGCCTATAACACAAAAGAGGTCGTCAAACTAGAGTGTCATAATAAAGGAATACAGTTCAAAGTAAGTTAGTAAGTAATATGGAGGCGTGTGTTTCTGAATACCGACATAATACATATGAATGACGTGTGTATATTCATAAAAAGAGACCTGTTTGCATCAAGAATCATAAGCTACAGTGAATAATGTCGACATAAAATACTCATTGAAAGAAAGATGTTTACAATTATATGGTGTATGCATACAGTAATATACAGAAATGTACATCAATCTAGCTTTCTTATATTCAATGAAATTATAAGAAACATCAGTTTTCACAGTTATTTCGATAAACAATTTAAATGTATTAAATATATAAATAAATACACAACAAAGAAGGAATATGAAAGTATACAAATATTAAATTACATCTCTTTAAAATATCCTACCAAGTTATTGCGTGCTAAACGAATGATTAAAGAAATATAATTTCAAATTATCAAGAAATACAATTGTTTTATTTTTGAAAGTAAACAGAAACATTCAAAAAATATTAAGACATTTTACTTTAATTAAGTTACCATTACGATAAAGAGTATGTAATATATTAGGAAGAAAAGGCTTATTAAGACAGACAGAAGGGGTACATCTCACTTCGCCTTATCTCACTTTGCCTTACCATTGTTATAACTTAATCCGATTGCGTAATCACATCCGCACCGTGAAGACTGAGTTGTTTACAAAAGGAATTTATAAAATCTGTAAGAGGTGGTGACATTTTATGTCTCAATGGTTACCAATTTCGAATTAATTATAACTACGTACGACTCAAAAAGAGACTGCAAGACGGTGAAATTGTTCTCAATCAATATTCTGGCGCAATTATCTGTGGTACTCTTTCCTTCCATTTCTAAGACTCATTTTTATTTATGATTATTAACTTTCGTATGGTCTTAATTTCTTATTAATTTATGACATTCATTTTTATTTATACGTGTATTTCAATGTGTATTCATAATCATTTTAATAATAATCTTAATTCCTTATTAATTCATGAGATTCATTTTGATGTATATGTTAATTTTAATATGTTAACTTCCTTTTATGGCGAAATGAGACAGCATCGATAAGGCAAAGTGAGATAAGGCGAAGTGAGATGTCACCGACAGAAGATATAGTATTAACATTAACCTGTCAGTAAAATTTGAAGACAAAAATAAGAAAACATAATATAATTTTTGAAAAAGAAATTTAAAATGCCATGTAATTAAGTCTGTGCCATATAAACAAAGTAATAGTAAAACAAAAAAAATAATTAAAAATGCATAAAAAGTAATTGCTGTTTTGTTCAAATGCTTGGTAAATTAAAATAAAAGCCTAAAATACCCGATGGAATTGTGAAGATGAAGATTATAACAAAATATTGTATACAAAAATGTACATAATTATAATTGTTTAAAAAATATATTTATTTTGTAATATTTAAAAACGAAAATGCGTATTTATTTCTCTAACAGACAGTAACATGACAAAGAAATAATACCGTTACTATTAATTACGGCTTAAAATAATAGTACAAGCATCTAGTACATTCTATAATTTAAAAATAACAAACACAATAATTGGGTTAAGCATATTTAGTCATGTAAAAATGAAAATACCTATGCATAAAAACTGTTTCAATATCATCCATAATATACGTAACAAAATGTTTCAATGTTACAAACACCAAATAGAATTTTTCAAAATACATAAAACACCAGCCTAATTTGTTTTTACCAAGTAGAACAGTAAAAAAGATGTGCATACCAATAAT
This sequence comes from Invenusta paracnida, assembly GCA_036023295.1. Classification (NCBI taxonomy): domain Eukaryota; kingdom Metazoa; phylum Platyhelminthes; order Proseriata; family Coelogynoporidae; genus Invenusta; species Invenusta paracnida. The sequence continues at coordinate 8,115 of JAYRBW010066540.1, read as the reverse complement.
TTGTATGAAATATACATAAAAAGCAACAACCAATACAAGAACAAATCTTAACTAAACAAACACTTATATATATTATATCTTGAAGAATTACGATATATGAAACATGAATATCAAGAAAATATTTCTATGAAAAGTGATAAATGAAAGGAGATAACAACCAGACAACATTAAAAACATACATACCTGCTTTTTCATATCTAAAGTATGTACAATAAATATAACAGATGAATGTAATCAAAAGAGTTATTAAATACTACCACTCAATACATATCTTTAATTGCTTAATTATCAAATTTAATTAAAAATCTCAAGCAAAAATATAAAAAGAATTCTAAATTACAGATGCTGCATTCGGCTATTACTTTTCAAATATACTTTCAATTTCCACATAGGTATTTATAATAGATACTGGTACATCTGAAACGGATTAGTAGTATTTTCTAAGGAAATAAAAATAACATACAGCATGAGAAACACTTGAGAAACATTTAAAACAATAGCTAATATTTATTACGATTATAAAAAAAAAACTGCTTATACCACAATAACAAATTTCTAATTGCCGACAAGTTGTATTTTAATATGCTCATTGTTTCTAGGCAAAACAGTTTAGATAATAAAGTTAACATTCAACGAAATAATCTGTAATCTTACCCAATCTCTGTAAACCACAAATTTTCTGAACGTGATTTTTTCTCAAAAAAGCCATCATCTTCGAAAGAGGAAAGATTGAGCGCCGAATGGTGTCTGAACATGGCTAGGCGGCTGAAAGTTTACAAAATAATTTCTTATTGATAAATAGATTAAACCCCCTCCCTTTCAATTCAAAAATTCAATTATTTAAGATTCAATATTGAAACATTTAAAAATATTACACTTTAGATATTAGTTCAAAAAGTAACATGTGATAATCCAAAATACACTGATCTAAAGTGAAAGGGAAATAACAGTGGCAATGGCAAGTATCTCATGCAATTTACCTTCTAATTAATATGTATAATACAAAATAAATAGCATATTAATGAATATAAAAAGAGAATGAAATTTAGTCATCTGAATGATTTTTTTCTGAATTGCACAATATTCAGTATTTTTCTAGATCTTGTATTAATGTAAACTTCAATAAATAGAATTTATGAAAATTCTTATACATATTTAACCAAAAAAAAGCTTTTTAGATATTAATTCCTTATTAAATTTTCTTTTATATGTAATTCTATTTTAAAATAAACCTTAAAAATGTCCAATTAAACATATTTAAAAGTTAATTAATCATTTACAGCCGAAAATGTACCAAATCATTTTGTACAAAAAAATTGCATTGATTTTCGCATATATGTATCTAACGCATTTTAATTACTAATAACTGGAAATAATTCAATTTTAAAAATATCATAAACACTAATATCTTTATCGTTAATTTTATATATATAGTTTTTAAATATTAATATAAATTATTGCATTTAATATTTATAGTGCATCAAAAACAAAATTATGTCCAATGAAGATTACAATATATTTTTAGTCTTGAAACGACTATATATTAATCATCTAAAGCCTTTCTATAATCGTGGAACTTAAAAAAAAATTTAATTGAAACTTGAAATAAAAATAAAGTTAATTTTAACAAGTTTGATTATAATACATACAAAATGATATAAATAGAATTGTTAATTAAAGTTTTGCTGCTTTCTCATTTTCATACATCAATACTCGTTGCAGTATATATATGTTTTACACTAAAGATAATAAATAATAATTGTACTTTACATCGGATATTATTGAATAATATTTCAGATATGGCTTGAAAATGTAATTATTGTTGATTTGAACTAAGGATATTTATGTATAGATTCATTAGCAAACTTTTTGTAGAGAAACAGAGCATTAATTAAAACAGTGTCTATTGGTTGCCATGATTTTGTGTGAAGGGATTTATATGGTATATATTTATGTCATATTAAAAAAGGACCAAACTAAAATAACCCTTAAAGATTTTGCATAGCCCAATAAAAATTAACTGCATTTTTCAGTTTAGTTACCTTAAAAGTACATTACTGAATAATTTTAGAGTAAAAATATTAAAAACTGTATAAAATATATATTCTAAGGACCCATATTCCTTATTTATTTATAACATTTTTCATCTCTCATAGGACATTACTATGTTTTTATAAGTTCATCTGGTTTTGGGGAGATACTAAACACTAGAGGGTTAGACTAGGATTAACCCATCATGTTTTAAATGACTTTACATAATTCACTCTAATTCCAGCATATGCTTGTAACAACCAACATAATATTAATGCCAGATACCCATCTTCAGATATTGTCTTCCATATATCAAGTGACATCGTTTTCTAACAATAATGTAATAATAAGCTTTTATAATATATTTACTTATAGTACTAACAACTTGAGAATTTCTATAAAAGAAACTATATCATAATAAGATAGTTTGTTGTCCTGGACATATATCCATTAAATATTTAACCAAAAGTGTTAAGAGATTAATAATCATAATAATTCTAAAAACAATATTATAACATATACATGACCATATTAATATTATTATACCCATCTATCTATCTATAAACTCTTGCTCAACTCTTGTAATAGTGTGACTTTTCAATTGAAACATTCATCAAATGATATGTATGTATATATTTTTTTAAATGAAGGTATCACAGTAATGTTTCAAACCCATATTATAAACCTTTAAATTGTAATAGAACAATGCAACCATTTTAACAGAACTAACAATACATTATAAAAATACAGACACTGACATTATACTTACCATCTATCCTATATAGAAGACTGAGCAAGTTATTTAGTAATAGACTATTCAATAGCCAATAAAATATGGTTATGAATCCCCTTATTTTGAATGTTATATAGTCTTTACCAATAACTTTTTTGTCAGGAATAGCATTGTTAAATGGTTAAATAAATGGTTAAGTTATATTACCACTAGACAGGTAACGGATTTTAAAGAAGGTATAAAAATATGTTTTTAAATATAAATACAAATTAGTAAATACTAAAACATCAATATAATATGGTCACATCTTGAAAGATATGATTCATGTTTTCAATTTTATCTGTCATTTATATTAAATATTAATTGTCAAAAAAAGTTGTAAAATTGTGGTTTACTATAGATATATATATATCAAAAGATAACTATACATTAATAATCCAATAAAAAGCTTTGTACTAAAGGTTTATTAATTTTTAATATTTCTGCCATTAAATGTAAAAACAGAACACTAGTCATTTTAATTTGAAGTAAAAAGCTAATGTATATTTTTAAAACAGATACAAGAATTATGTTACAATTATATAGTTGTATATATAAGTTTTACCTATGTATATAGTATATTTGTTATGTAAAAAATAATAGACAATTTTATTATATATATAGTAATAAGATATAACTACTATGCAGAGCCAGTACAGAAATATGCATATACACCCCCAGCAGATGAAAATGTCACACTTATTTTTTTATTACGATTTTAAACATTTATACTTATAATAATACTGGACATTTTTTATCAATCAATAAGTGTGGCCCTGAAAAGGGCAATTGTCGCATTCTTGGAGAAAATGGTGGTGAATATGAGCTTCAGTAGCTGGTAACTCCAATAGCTTTTGGATCAGCTCGTTGGGTATATTATTCCAGACATCCTGAACAGCTCGCCAGAGCTCTACAAAACCATGGATCTTCAAATTATCTACCTCACACTGAAGATGGGACTATAGTTTCTCAATTGGATTGAGTTCAGAGATTGAGCAGGCCATATGGCAGGAAGGGGATGTGGTTAGCATTGATGAACTCACGAGTTGTTCTGGCATGTGTGGAGGGGCATTGTTGTGCTGAAATGTCAGCCATTGACAGAGCATGCTAGAGGAACAATGTTCTCTTCCAGGATGGCAATATATTGCTAGGAGTTCAGGTTGCCTTTGAGTCAAACAAGTTGATAAACACCTTGCTAAATGCCCAAAAAAACATTTCAAAGTCTATTTATTGAATACTTATAGAATTATGATAAATATTTGTTTATTTTTTAAACACTAATTATTTTTAATGCCCAATCTTCCATTATATTTCATTACAATCTTCCATTACTTACAACCCTACTAAGTCAAGTGCCAGCCTTGAATAAACCCTGACTTCCCAGATGACTTACAAATGCTATACTCTACAGCTTCTCTATACCAGCAAGGGGCTTATCTGTTTGCCACAAAAGTCACCTCAGTTAATACACTTCCAAGACCTTGCATAGCAGTACTAGAAAGTATTGATAACATTTCACTATCCATTTGTATTGGTTCCTTTTATTGTGCTAAAAGACCATATAATCTACTAGATTTATATAGTAGTCAACTTTGCTCACATCAAGTTACCTACCTAAGATCTCTGTCCACCTCTAGCACAGAATTGTTAATTAAATCCTTCATAAATTGAATACATGATGAAGATTGACTTTGCATAGGTATTTTATTTAATTGAGGATGCAGAAACCAGAAGGTACATTACATGTTTTAAGGCTGGTAACAAATACTTGCAATTCTGATGACTGTTAATAGAACTCTTAAAGTTACCTGGGCCACTTACATGGGTTCCCATACCTCTGCTTATAAGTATCTGTATAATACCTTTGCTTTGACCATCATTTTAGGGAATATTTATGATATCTTAATAGAAAATGAAAATTTTTAAAAAGTCACAAATCATTCTGTCACCAATTTGGAACAAATGGATTTCATAATTAATAAAGAGTGCTTCAAACTACAATAAGACTCCAATATTGCAGTAGTATTTACATCAAGTATTTACACAAATGTTTAAGATCAATTCTTCGAGACATTTTACTCCATTTCTGATATAATATATGAATAGGTTTATTTCCTATCTGCCCTATATGACAATCTTTAAACCTATGTAGTAGAACTGTTATGGTTTATAACCTGGGAGGAATCAGAACAATGACATACTTGTAATCTAGCAGGGTGCACTGCTCAGAACAGATTGTTTGTGTAATATATGTAGTCTGTATAATAACTAGAATAAGATATCATTGAATATATCAATAGCTTTACTTAATACTCAGAAGATAAACTTTCAATAGCCTGTATAATGGGCAAAGACAATCTAATGGTACACTGGCTCTCTTGTCCTAGAACAAATAATGTTTGCCAAGTGATCTTATATTCAATGCCCTGCTGGGAAGTGATATTTTTTACTAATTTTAGACTTTTGTTAACCAATAGTAATTTATGAAATTCATGTATTGATATTCTTTGCAGAATATATGTGTCTATATTTGGTATTTTCTTGTATTTCTGATTTTAGAACTGCTAAGTCAATATTAAAACAAAGAATTTTTTTTTTTTGTAATTTGTATTTGTTTTTGAAATAAATAAAAATAAAAAGGAAAATTAAAAAAATGTAATGACCATTTTAATGTTTCTGACCAAAATTAACCAAAACAGTTCGGAATTTGTGGTCTGCATGTTAAACCGCCCAATTAAAAACTGGTCAACAAGTTTGTGACTATTAAATCACTTTAAATTTCATTAAAAAATTATAATATTAACTATCACTATAACTACAAAAGTATAAAATAGTACTAACAAAACAATATTTTATATTCTAAAAAATATATCTACTTTTAAAAATGAGATATTAAAATGAATTAGATTATAATTATAAACACACTATAATATGGTATTAATTATAAGAGTATCAAATTTGCCATTTTTAAATTTATAACTGAAACATATATTTGATCGAGGTATAATATAAATAATAATTGTTTAACTCACAAATGGGCTAGTTCAAAACTGGTTGACCAGTTCAGAACTCACTGGCCCAATTTTTAACCTTTTTATAATCAATGAAAGTAAATTAAATTATAATTTTAAATATATTATATAGTACATATTATTTTATAACTATAAGAGTATTAAATATATAATTGAATTTTATAAGTATGTCCAAGCTATTTTGTAAACTTATTCATTATTCTTTTAATTTATTATGTATAATGTGCATTTTTATCTAAATTTACTTTTAAATAGTTCACTGACATTGTATTAAAACTGAAAACGTTTTTGTTTTAGTATTTAGCTGTTTTTATTGAGAATATTCATATTTTATGATATAATTTCATATTATATATATTAAACTCTCATTTATGCAATATTACTTCTTTCTGGATAACTTTTATTCCCAAGAGCTCTTGAGGAATTACCACAACATGCATTTATGCATGGGTGATGTTGTCACCTCCATATGGTGCCTCCCCTGGACATATACTAAATGGCCACATTTTAATGTAATTGTCATGTTCAAATAAACTGTTAATTTGAGACTATATGTTTTGTATTCTTTCCTTGTTTTTAGGGTGATGTAATATTCCATGTTGCTACTCTTTATCTTCTTAACTTAATGGCAAGTTATAACAAGTACTAATTTGGACATATATACATATAAAGATATAAAATGATACATTATAGTTAAAATTAAATTAAATAAAGCTATTATATTGGCTGTATATATATCTAGCTGAACATAACTTAATAGGTATTATTTTTAATAGCTTGAAATATTTTCATATGAACTATCTATTAATACTTATCATATCAGAGCTGTAGCCAGCTATGAGGCAAGTGCCTGAAAACAAAATGCAAAAACATGGGGTCCCTCAGACAAGAGGGCCCCCTCATGTATGATACACTGTGTGAGAAATGTGTTTATAAATAGCTACATTTTATATATCCAAGATAGGATGTGGCTTATTAGCAGGGGCAGATTTAGGTGGGCCCTAGGGACCCCTATTATCTTCAAAGAGGTCTCTCTTAAACTGTAAAGGGGCCCCTTTAGCTGTAATTTGTAAAGATTCTCTTGTAAACTGCAAAGGAGGCCCCTTAGGTCTAAAGAGGCTCTCATAAACTGTAAAAGGGCCCCTTGTTTTTTTTTGGGGGTGGGGATGTTTTGCCTTGGTAATTTTGAAGTTCTCTGGCTATGGTACTGGTGTTTGATGTCAAAATGTGTCTTGCTAATATTAATTTAAACAAAATTCTCAAATAATTTCAAAACTCTGGATTTCATATACCATTTTCCTACAAGAATGAATTTTAAGTAATATTCATATGAGCATGAGTTAAGTATATAATTCCATATATATATATACAATTATTTTAACACAAGAATAAAATAAAATGTGTCCAGAAAACAGCCTACACTACATTGCCAATATCTTAAGTATTTCATTACAATATCTAGGTTGTATCATAAAAAATTGCTGTCTCCAAAAAATAGTATTGCATAAAATTTGTATTTTTAGAGAACACTATAAAAGAGTAATATAACATATTTACTTTAATAATTGTTACCCTTGATAGAAAATTCATTTTATCAGGGTCCTAATACTGTAATAATTATATTCAAATATGTAGGTATATAATTTGCTTGTCAGGTAAATTACTTGGTATTTCTTGTATTTATAAGTACAAATGATACAATTTATAATTTATTTTGTTTCAAGTTATAATCACACTTTATTGATAACTGTGCTTTATTATACAAAATATCCATTGAAATCCATTGATTTTATATTACTGACAGATAAGCATTTTGTTATTTCTCATTATAAATATTGTGTGGGTTTTGTAAATCTGCACTATTTGCAAATGATCCTTTGTGCTGTTTGTAAATCTTTAATTATATTGTACTGTTCTGATATACCCCCATTTCTTCATGAAAAGATTCCATTACCAGGACTAGACTTCAATCTAATCCTAATTCTATAAATAGAGAAATTGTATATATACATATTATACATTATATCTATTAAACATTATGTATTTTTTTAGAAACTACATTCTTTGGATTGAAAGAATGTAGAAGAAGCATAAAAATAAAAATTAGTTTCATTTTTAATGATATAATTAATATTATATAAGAATAATATTAATATATCGCTGTAATTTATCAAAACTATCCTATCTGCATTTTTCGAAATGCTGTGAAATCACATTTAAAGAAATTTATAAGTTGATTATAAGTAATTCATGTGTAGATAGGATAGTTTATAACAAATA
>JAYRBW010066529.1:0-28388 GCA_036023295.1 Invenusta paracnida | reverse complement strand
GGTAAATTTTTGAGATACGATTAATAAATCACTTAAATTATTAGGGTGCGGCGTTACTTTCTGGCGGGGGTGTATATGTCTAAAATACAGTTGAACACTTTGGTGTAAGTTTATTTCTATGATTTTACATAATATCACAGCCAGTATTGAAAAGGATATAAAAGAGCGCTAAGAATATGTTCTATTATTTGTTATCATTAAATTCATAAATGTATAATACATCATATCCTCCAATACGTAGGGGTCGACAAAAATAAATGCCCGCATAAGAGCGTGAGCTTGCACTGATGTTTAAATATTAAATATTTTAATTATTATTTTATCTATTTATATTGTTAAACTTTTTTTCAATTAATAAGAAAAATGTCCATTTTTTAAGTAGTAGGGAAGGAGAACCTTGTAATCATATGTTTTATTATTTTTAGTGAATCGCAAATAAAATTGAAAACTTTTACTCTATAAATTAATTTAATGCATGTATATATAGTAGTAGGACAGGAGTGCCTCCACTTCACCATGTGAAATATGTTTGTTTTTACTATTATAATATCTATTTATATCAGAATATTTATATAAAATATGACGGTTACTGACATTACAAATATACGATCGCCATATTTTTCTTTAAAAAAAGGATGCACGTAGAACAAATTCATCGTACTTACAATGGTGGAGATATTCAAAAATCTTTAGCTAATTTACCAAGTTTTATATGGGAAAAATACCCCCCAGAAAAACATTTACCTGGCCATAATTATACAGGTGCAAACACTAGGTTATATCTCCGTTTAGATCAAAACGATCAGCCAAACCCAGGAGAGAAACCCATTAACCGTGTAACGCAGCCGCATATAAACATGACATTTTATATAGAAATAATCTTGATTTAGAAACTCGACACAAAGCATATAAACAAATGATACAAGAATTAGATGCAATTGAAAATCCTACATTTAGAGAAAAGGTTGAAAGATTTCTAGTTAAGAAAATATTACAAGCTAAGGTAAAACTTGGTATGGGTTTGGCAGACGACCCACTTCGTGCTAGTCAGTATGCCGGTGAAATTCATAAAGAATTTAGGAAACAAAAATCTTTTCTAAAAGTAAAAGTATTTAATCCTCACGACATTCACTCAGCAGATTTAGCGGTTATGCCAATCGACTCTGGTTATAAATACATTTTAGTTGTAATAGATTTATTTACAAGATTTGCATGAGGTATTCCTTTAAAAACCAAACATGGAAATACAGTTAAAGAAGCTTTTAAAATAATACACAAACAATATACACCTAAATACATCTGGGTAGATAAAGAGACGGAATTCTATAACAGCATTTTTTTAATTATTTACGTGAAAAGGAAATCAATATGTATTCAACATATAATGAAGGAAAGGCAGTAGCGGCCGAACGACTTATAAGATCATTTAAATCTCTATTATATAAACAATTTACTAAACAGGGGTCGCAACGCTGGTTGAAAATTTTGCCTAAAATTATGCAGACATATAATACCCGAGTGCACCGAAGTATAAAAACAACACCAGCATTAGCGATGTTTAATCCAGAGAGTAATCGACAGACAGTCAATACACATAATTTTAAGAATGAAAAGAACACTGCTAGTGGAAATTCCTCAAAATCAAAAGATTGGTAGAAGTTTAGTGAGGAGAAGTTTCTTTAAATTAATGGGGGGTTTCCCTTTTCGCTGTTTTACTTTTTGTTGTTGCACCCTTGGTTCGTTTTCTATGGTCTCCATGTATTCTGCAAAAAGGGAATTTTGCTTCTCCGTGAGCATCCGATGAATTAAATTATGTACAAACTGATCTAAATTACTAATTATGGGGGGGGGGATTGTTTGATGGCGCAATAATAGTCAAATCTTGGAGTTCCTGGCTTGTTCCAGTGTGGAGATCAGAGGAGTCGGTGTAGAGCAGAGCTGAGCTGATGGACGAGTAGAGATGTCCTGAGGAGTCGGGCTAGAGCAGGGCTGAGCCGATGGACGAGTAGAGATGTTCTGCGGAACCGGAACATAGGTAGTAAAATCCTGCGGGGTTGATCGCTGGGTTGCACACTGAAAAGTTCATCGAGAAAATTTTCAAATTCTTCACAATCACTGTCGGTGTATTGTATGGTGAGCAGAGACGAGTATACGACCGTACATGAGTGCGAAGCAAAGTAGAATGACTAAAACAGCCGCGCGTATTCCTTTGATACTCTTCCTGTTCTGTCATTGACTGGCCGTACTCGTTCGTGATTGGTCGAGACTACGCCCCCTCCTCCCACCCCGCCCCCGCACGTCATGTGACTGAGTTCTAAATGCACCTCCCCTACTACTGGTATATTTACAAGTTTAGGTAGAGGAACTGGAACTGGAAAATTTGTGTGGATACTAAAACTTACCTACAATTATAATTCGAAAATATGGCATTTTATGGCCATAATTAATTAAATAGTTATGGTTAAATATTTTTAAATTGTACGCTTTCAATTGTTTTATTATCCAGTTATTCTTCATGTAATATTTTTCAACATAAGCCGTTTGAACCTCTATATAATCTCCTCTCCTGAATTGCAGCTCGCGCTGACAATGTCAATTGCGTTATATACACCTAATTCTCACCCAGTACAATATCTCCGGAATATTTAGCAGCCTTTCAATAAAACAAAATTCAGAATTAAATCATTTATGTCACTTACTGTCATCCAGGTTAACAATATTCAACACCTTTTTATTGGTTTTTACGAATGTAATTCTCACATTCTTGTTTGCAAATAATTTCTAAATGCCAAATTTTTACTGGGATGTTGTATATGCGTTGTTTGGTCTGCGATAAGGTAGCTATGCAGTTTCGTAGCATAGCAGCACCCCCTGGATACAGAATTTATTGCTGAATGAGCCTCTAAATGATTTTAGTTCATTCTCCTTGTATCCCTTTTATCTTTATACCCATAACTTTTTTATATTTTCTTCTTCTTATACCTATAGTATTTGGCTATAATCAACTCAATAAGAAAGAATTTCTTTTTGTAGCCCAGATTTTTAGTTGTGCTCTTTGAGTATTTGTGTATGCCCATATGTATCTCAATAAACAATTGCATTATTTCAATATTACTAATATTACAAATATGTCCAATTTAATAGTCAGTTTACTTTTCTACCAACTAATTAAAATCAAGCAATCCTTTTTTGGCTAAAATAATTTAACGTCATCATGACATTTTAAAGACTGCTAACTAATATGTGTTTTTAGAATCACTGACTGACTAGTTAGTTGGACACTAAGTTAATAATAATATAAATTCTTAGCAACACATCGAGAATATGGGCTTTTCTTACAGTATTATTAAAATCCGTGTTTTAAAATGACTAATTGTTGATCTATGTCAATTATTTAAAATATTTCTGTGGTAATAATAAAATAGATTTATATAAAATTTACCAAATATAACATTTATATTTATGAGTAAGAGATTAAAATTGCAAAATTATAAATTTATAATATTTTTAAATTATCATAAATAATTTTTATAGTTATTATATTATAACATTGTTTAGAAATAATATTGAACTTGTTCAATTGGAAATAGTTATTGTATATTATTACACTATCCCTTTAAAATTTTCATAATTTAAGAGATTTTGTTATTCGGTGTCGAAATTAAGTTAGGATGTGTTTTTATAACGGTCCAAACTGAACCGTTGAAGACTTGTCCCATTCAATACTACCAAAATTTACAACATAACTCTAACAAAAATTTAAATTTCGTAGAGAAAAAACTTTACAATCACTCTTCCGAATTGGATATGGCATTAAATATTATTATTAATATGGGTAGTTAAACTTAAATAATAAATTGTAAATGCAATGAATTTATCACATACTACATAAGATAATCAACATAGTCCAAATAGATATGCTATTGACGTTGTTATTACCAGCCTTGAATAAAAATTATAAACATTTTTTAAACAAATAACATTAACAGTTAATGTACAGTTAATTTAACTGTAAAATAATCAAAAATATATTTATTATTAATTTAATATTAAATTAATAATATATTGATAATAAAATTAAAGTTTGGAATAGAAGTATGTCCATGTGGTCAAAATGTAATGCAGACAAAATTGCTATATGCTAGGCTTTCAATTAGTTTTTTAATACATATTATTAATATTATATTAAATAAAAAAAATATCATTATCTGTCAATGACAATATGACTATTTTATTTTTATATTTAAATATATTATAAAATTAACACTACAGAAATAATATTGTAACTATAGGTGACATTTTCAAAATTTAGACAAATGGGTGGCCAGACAGTTCAAACAATGCTATACATTCAATATTCATAATGATCAAATAACTGAATCATGACTTTCATATCTCTTCTAGTCAATTTTTTGCTAGTTCAAGTTGTCATACTAGGTATTTGATAGCATTAGTGGTAGACTGAAACAAACAGATAATAGTAATGGAATGACTTATTGTGGATCAATGATAAAATATCAAATTATATTTATAACTGCTATCAGTGATAAAGTCAAAATGTACCTCAAACATATACCAGCAACATTGTTGCTGGTATTATCCTGGATGATCCATTCAGAATAGTCAAGCCCATTCTAGCCTAAGAACTCAAATTTATGTATCATCTCAATTAAAGGGTAATTAAAACATAACATGTATTTATTATACAAATCACAAATTATTTGACAATATGGATATTTGACTACTGAATTTTATTAACAATAACCAAAGTACTAACACTTAGCCTTATGTACACATGCTTTATTAACTTTAAATATCTTAGATATTTTCACACAAATTTTCTGATATATATTCACTGTATGTCACATTATTATGTAAACATGTTTTAACTTACATCATAAATATTTTCACATAAATTATTTTCACATACATTATTTATACATATGTATATATGTGTGGCCATTTTTCTCTTTTTAATAATTAATATAACTAAATTAATACTTGAGCAACATATAAATTTTAATATTTTCATAATATTACAAGCATTATCAACTGCTCTTATGAATGTTATATTTAAAAATACAAAAAATAAATTCATTCTAATTAATAATACTTATAACTTTCTTAATATTGAAAACATACGGCGGGGAGGGTTAATTCCAGATATTTTTCATTTTTGAAACCAGTTTGATTCATACATTTGAAATATTAAAACAATAAGCATACTTTTTTGTTTCATGTACACTTGTATATTTAAGTAAATAAATCAAGTTAAAAAAATAAACCTATGTCATCTTCATGCATTTGTTTTTTTTAAATCAATTTTTTTAAACATATTTTGAACACTTTCAATGTATTTTTCAGAGTGTGATCACTCTACTATTAATATTTTATAACATTTATTTGAATTATTTCTTCTCATTTTTTCATATTATCTAACTTATTTAAGCATATTTCTAATGCAGTAATAAAAATTTGACTGGATAAATGGGGTAATTACAGAAAAGTATATTTTCATTATTAGTATTTCATATTTCTGTAATTACTCCATTGGGTTTCTAATATAAATTCATAATTACCCCAATATGGGGTAATTACAAATTTATATTAAAACTACATTTATGTTACAATCATAAAGATATTATGATTTAAAATTATTTTGCCTTGTATGAAAATTGTTTGAATGTATAGATATTAAGGAAATTCGTGTTTAAAATTAGTATATAAACATTTCAAAAAATTGTTTGTCTATTTTTTTACCATAATTACTCCATTGGATTAGTAATTACCCCATGGTGATGGTGGGGTAATTACAAATTTACTATATAAACTTATTTTCTGTTATTATCATGCAGATTCATATATAGTTTATTCTATGTTGAAGAGAATTGTCTGACTGAATTAAAATGAACAAAGTTTGTGTCAGGGAACCATATTAACATTTTAAAAATGTTAATATTATATGTTTTATCTAGAATTACCCCACCTCACCCTACTATAGTTAATTTAATTTAAAACATGAGCAAAATTGATTGAAAAAATAACTTTGATACAATAAACATTTAAAACATATTTTAAAAATAATAAAATTATCAGTATCACAAATGAAACATTATGTTTTCAATTGCAAAATGCACATACTAAAATTGAATTAACTCCACTATTAATACAAAGGCCTTTTGACAACACTACAATACTTAGAGTACAATGCTTTATTGGACAAATATGGCTACTTTTTAAAAAATATAAGGAAGTAGATTAAAAAATGTCAAATTCATATTGCATGCATTGTTGCCCTAGGTCTAATTTTTGATGATTTTATACAAGTAAGTAAGTATAAACTAAATACTATAATGCAATTAAATAGTTACTTGCACAATGTCAACAGTAGCAATAAATTAAAACACTTTTATTAACAAAATTATATATATCATGATAAAAACCATATATTTATCATTTTAATTTTTGGTTATTAGAGAAAAAGAGTGTTTGCTGTTTAAAATAATTCTATTTTCACTCTTTTTTATAGTTATCACCTGGGCTTGCCATTCATTACAATTAAATAATGTATTTTATTAAGTGTATTAACCTCTTCTTTATGGCTATACCAGGAATAAAATGTCTCTCCATAGGCTTTAAAAATTCTCTGCTTTTTCAAACTTGCATATATATAGTGTAATGGTTTGAAATGGTTCAACTAACATATTTGGTTAGTTGATAAAATTTAAGCATGTGTATCACATATTTCACCTATAAATCACCATTGCACCTTGTGCTTGCCTATTAGTATTGATTTAGAGTTTCTATGTGCTTAGTTAATAATTAAGGAATAATAAATACAGAATAAAATAAATCATAGTATGATATTTTGTTGAATCTAAGACAAAGTGCACTCATAATAATATATACTCATATTTATTCATATTTTAGCAGTTATTAGAAACAAATGATTTGACAAAATAGATAATAGGCTATTGTACTGTAAAAAAAATATATTAATATATATGTATAGCCAAGCTTGTCTTTATTATTTTTACAAAAATAATTACTATTTTACAAAAAAATGCATGACTATTAACATGAAATTATTATAGACTTACATTATAATAAATACTAGAAATATCATCCACTACTTGCCTGGTGTAGCTTGATGCTTTTCACCATGTTTTCAAACACATTTAATAATGTGTCCTGTGATATTAATCCAAAGTATGCAGTTATAGCTGCTTTTAATTAAATCATTAATTGATTTAGGTTTATCTGTATGAACAACAGATTTGACTGCTCCCCATAAAAAAATTTTGGGGAGTCAGGTCCAGAAAAATGGAGGATATATTCCTTTAGATATAATTCAATCTCCAAAACTTGTTTTAACAATTTCATAGAGACACCAGCTGTATGTGCAGTTGCACCATCTTATTAAAAGTAAGCAGTGTTTATTTCATATTCAGTAAGTTGTGCAATGAATGGATAAAGAATTTGAAAACAATACCTTTCAGCATTAATTGTACACTCAAAAAATATTTGTCTGATAACTCTTGATCTTGACACTGCTGCCCAGACACCAATCTTTTGGTCATGTAGTGGTTTTGGAATGAATTGGTGTGGATTGTCTGTGGCCCATAATCAACTGAGGTGGAACCATGCTTCATCTGTATAAAATGTTGTATCTAGCACACCTTTTCCATTAAGCCATATAAAATTATTGAACCAGTCACAGCAATGAAGGCTTTTTTCATAGTTAAAGGCTTGAGATCTTGAATGGCAGTTATTTTGTATGGTAAAAAATGCAGTTTTTGTATAACAGCTTTGTGAGCAGTATACATAGAGACATCCATTTCTTGTGATAATCTTCTTAATGACTTTGATGGACTTTGTATCATCTTGTCAGAAATCACTGCTAACTTAACTTTTGGTCACCCACATTTGTCTAAATCAGCCACTAAGTCACATATGATATCACAATGTAACATATTTGAATTAAAAACTTTTCTTGAAATTTTTGTTTCACCACTTCAAAATATTTTTTGCCTGCCCTAAAACAGTGCTGCCACTACCCGTGATTTTTTAAGCAGTGACCTGCGATTTGTGATATATTTTTTGTGCTGCAATATTTTTTGTTAAGAATATACCTATAATGTATGGAGAAACATATGAGTGAGGATAACAGTTAGGGTTAGGGTTAGTTAGACTTTACTAATAAAAAGTCTATGTGCTGCACGTCTTACCCATGCTCTCTCTGGTAAATAATTATTTTTATTAATTTGATTATGATTAATATAGTAATTCTCAGTTTAGGAATACCATCCCTGAAACATTGCTACATTTTTATATCATATAAGACAAATGATATAACCACACAGTCTTCTAAATTTATTCATGCCACTCTCACAGTTTCTTTGCTGTATGTGTAATATTATCCTCCCTTAGTTAGCTAATACATGGGGTTACATTATATGTGTGTAGATATCACACAGTGAGATAACATGTAATAAGGTGAAGCTACAGTTGTTCTAGGTTATAAGTGACAATGTTGTTATTACAGAGGATTCTTTTATTATTTAGAGAATTATATGTGTTATAATTATATGTTCTTACAAAATTCAACATTATGACATATTGCAACATATAAAATAAGTAGATACAAATATAAATTATAGTATAATATAATGTTATCAAATATTCAAGAAAAAAAAAATCTAGCAGATATTTTACATGCATAATATCAAAAGCGCTTGGCTTCTGTTCCAAATAACAATAGCCTATAAGGAAACACTAATGAACAAACTTTCAATTCAAATTTTACATAGCCATTGGGCAGGTGAACTTTTCGAGATTGTAATACCATCGTTCAAAGGTTAAACTGGAACTGAGAAATAGTTAAGCTAACTCTTATCTAATTTTTTCTCAACTGTGAAATATCCCATGTGTATTTTGCGTGAAAATACACTGTAATTTATCTTTTTAAATATTATTCAAATCTGACATAAACTGTGTATTATGCTCTCTTTTAAATTAATATAATCTATTTGTATATAACTGATATATTTATATAAATATGTATATTTTTTATCTCAATGTTAACAATATTAAGCAAGAGCTATTTTGTCAAACTTGCTATTTGAAAACTTTTTAAATTGTTTTGAAACTTGTGCAGCAAAACTGTTTGTTACCTTTTTAAAGCAAAATATATTAATGGTTTTAATTTTAATCCATTACATTGCAGGTTTTGTTAAATGTTTTTTACTCAAATTATTTTTTTCTCTAAAATTTAATAGATGGTTCACTACAATGTCTGAAAATGTCTTACTTTTAAAAGTATTATTGATCTAAAATTTAAAAATAATATATGTTATTGTGAAACCAGTGGCGACTATGTTTGATGCACAGCAATATAATTTTAATGGTCTATAATTTTTTTTCTAATTTCTTTTTCAGAGTTGTCACTACTATAGTGTTTGTTTTGTCATTTAATAAATAATATGTAGATGTGTTTTTATAATCTATCATCATGTAATGCTTATAATTGTATCTATACTTTGCTTTTTAGATGACTGTTTCGGTTTTGGGCCCTTTGGGGGCAATTTTCTTTGCAGCCTTTGCAACTTTAAATCTCTCATTGCATAAAATCGATGAAGGTAGATGATATATTTTATTTTGTAGATCATGTATAATTTAGATTTACAAATCACACTCTTTTTGGTAGTATCTATGCTATTTAGGTAATTGAATATATTTTTATAAATGATTTAGTAGTTACATTATCGCTTTTACAAGTTATTAAAGTGTGAAATAGTAACTTCCGTTTTTTTTGTTTTTAGTTTATGTACTCGTAATACAGTCAATTCTGTCATATATTTTGAATAACTATTGATTTGGGAGTAATGTACTTTTAATACAATATTGTGAATTTCATACAATCTACAAGTTATTATAATTCTAAAAAAATATATTTATTCTTATATGCTTCATTTCTATATTTTTATATGAAATATTTTTTACAAAAGGATTCGTGGGTGTCTACTACAGAGGTGGTGCACTTCTCAGCTCAACAAGTGGTCCTGGCTATCGGCTCATGATCCCTTTTATTACTTCCTATCGGGCTGTTCAAGTCAGTTTTGAATTTTTATTGTTATGTTATGTTCTCTGAGGATCTCTGCTTCTTTTTTAAGGCCTTTAAAAAGATAAAATTGTTAAAATGCTAGAGAGAGCTTTGAGTTTGTACCGATGCTTTTTCTTATAATAATCAGTCTTCAATCACTTTATCTGTCATATTCATTTTACTGCTAAATTTATAGTTCTTCTAAATTTATGTTTCTCTTGTCTAAATTATCAAATGTTTTATCAATTTAAATGATATAATTATGCAATAAGTGTCTTTTACTATATTGCACAAAACACTACAACAACACTTTTCATTTTATCTAATAATAAGCATGTAATGTGTAAGTAAAAAGGACTTTCTGCTGATTTTAATGGGATTCCTGTAATAAATGTGTAAATTGACCATCTAAAATGTCTCAAAAGTGGAATATACAATTTTATATATTTATACCTATATCAGCAGTTTCGAGCATTGACTAAAAATAATAAAAAAATACATGATATGTAAAACAAAACAAAGCCTTGTGCTACTAAAATACTTTTAAACTCTTATATTTCGCCGTTGACACACGGCTTTGTCCGAGAAATGAAATTGTGTATACAGTTTAGCTGATAGTAATAAATTAAAAAAAAAATATTGTTTAAAAATTACGTTACCTACCATATATGCTGTGAAATAAATTTACATGAAAACGCCTTTAATTCTAACAAAGCGTTAGAGAGTATTTATTTATTGTTTGTGTAGCTATTTAAATCATCTATTTTTAACAGCGTGTTTTGTTTATTCTCTATTTACTAAAATATTGATAACAAATACTATTTTTCAGACGTAACAATATTTAGCGTTTTAAAGGTTACGGATCACAAAGAAAAACAATTCCGGAACATTTTTAAATAACATATTGGCATGATGTTCTGATGGCATATATCTGAAGATTTAGAACCGATTTTTATTTGTATACATTTGCATTTTACTATATAGTCTACCATTAGTAGGGTAACATTTGTTTAAGCTCTTTTAAATATAGAAATATTTTCTGTTGCTAAATTAAATTAAGATACTCTTTAGTAAGAATATTTTTATTAATATAACGTTTTGAACTCTTGGTAATTTTAGTTACGTTTTGTTATCTTCGATATACGGTATAGTGAATTGATTATTAAGCATCTTCAGCAAACGGTTTGGGATATCAATAATTATGATCGAATATGCAACATTGTATAAATCAATTATAATTAATTATTTCGTTATTGTTAATAATTTATTCTTAATCTATCGAGATATATGTTAATAGTAATAATTAATAACAATACTATTCTGTTAATTTTTATAAAAGTTTCATTTCTTTTTTAGACCACTCTTCAAACTGATGAGATAAAGAATGTTCCCTGTGGAACAAGGTATCAAATTTCTTTTTATAATTGTATTCTTCCTAGCTTAACTTTATTAGTCTCCCCTAAAAATATTTTTATGACTGTTTCCTATAATGGAGTAAATTATAAGTGTATTATACATATATTCTGATTTTTTTTTCAGTGGAGGAGTTGTGATATTTTTTGACCGTGTTGAAGTTGTCAACTTACTTTCACCCAGTGTTGGTAAGTATAAATAATTATACTTTTAAAATGATAAACATATATTTATTGTTTTAGAGGTTGTCTCTTTTTATAGGATAAAAAATGGGTTAAAAACTATTTGTAATATTTAAAAATAGTGTAAATTATGATATCACAAATCTGTAATGCCTTTCTGTATAGAAAATTTAATTATAGCTTTTTTAATAATAACTTACTTTAAAAGTTTTAAAATTTACTTCAAATAACTGTTAGAATCAATTGACTAACTGATAAATGATAAAAATTCGGCACTTGAAAAACTAGTTGCACTTCTTAAATATTCTGTATATGAATGTAAAGTTATAATATCTGTTCAGGGTTTTAGCATTTATTAATTGAACGTTATGTACACTGTAATTTGTAAAATTCAGTATTTTATTAAATTCATATTAAAGTGTATCAATAATGTAGTTTTCGTGTGTAGTTTACTATTTTAATTACAAGAACACGAAAAATGGATTTTCTAAAGAAATGTTTTGAAACTGATACAAACAAAGCTTTTACTAACTGCAATGAGTCGCTTATTACTAACAGACTTACATTAAATAGGGATAAAACGCATTATTTATTATTTAGAACAAACAAAAGAAATTTACCAAACATTAATATAAAAATAGGCAATAAAACTATCAACAGGAAACATAGTACGAAGTTTTTAGGATTCATCACTCAGGAAAACATAAAATGAAATATGACATAACTAATTTGACTATGAAAATTAATTGTCTCATACCTCTGTTTTAAAATGTTAATTTATTTATAAGTAAAAGTCATTTAATAACAGCTTATAATCTAGTTCTGTTATGGCATAACGCAATTTGGGATCTGTAGAAAAATGTTATTATTACGTGCCACAGAATAGAATCTTAAAAATAATACTGTAAAAAAACTGAGCTTCAACTATTGAAATACATAAGACCACACATTCTAAAATTATTTGAAAATTTTCACTTGAGAATTTTCACTTGAAAATTAAGTGATTCATGAAGTCATTAATCAACCCAATAAAACACATGATACTAAAACAAATGCATCTAATTAATACAATCCACAATATACAAACACGGAGTAGATATGGTTAACTGCACAAGATTATGCAAAGAAAAACAAATTGTATTGGCATATCTTTTCTTTAACAAATCTAAATATGACTACCTTAATAAATTCAAACAATTGTACCTACCACACTGCAAAAATATGTTACCATAAAATTACCCAGAAAGCACCGCGTCATCTTCCTTCAATCTATACATACATAGATTACGAATATCTACCGATGTTTCATACATGTATACTTTTGCCTGCAACTGTACTTTCTCTTTCTATAATTATCTTATTTATGCTGTATACTGAAGATCTATTTTTATTTCGATGACTTACCTCAACTAAAAATTGTAATATACATTGTAATGTATCTTTAAATGAGATACAATACGCATTTTAATGATTCATTTTCTTTATAAACTTTATTCTAATTCTTTTCAAATTCGTAATCAATCATATATTTGTAAATTAGCACGTTAATGTTTAATATTATTCTGGTAACTAGTTATATCATTATATCCTATGTAATGCCTCTAGCTCCCTTGGTTACCGCAACAACTTGTATTTCTGTTTGTACATGTCTTATATTATTATATTTTCATTGTCAAAACTACCAGTAAAAAAATTAAATTAACCTTAGTTTAATTTGTTAGATTGTTGATTTACAGTAATACGTTAGTGAATTGAACTCACGAAATTCAATGTCACAAATTGATTAATCTATTATTTGTCAGAATGAATCTATTTTTCACTAACATGCCACAGTTAACTGATTTTCAACGTAAAGTTATAGTGCTGTTCAAAAGAGAACATCCTACTTGGGGTGCAAATACCAAGACGTTTTTCCTCAGCTTTTTGATGATATTTCTCTAAATCACTAGTTTGCTAAAGGTGTTACAAGATGGTAAGAAGATAATCAAGTTGCATTTAAACTATTAGATGGCTCAGGTTAAGCTATGAAATTCGATTCACTCACATGAGCAACATTTTTTACTTAAAAATATAACACGTATAGGTTCTCCACAAAAAGGTCACTTTAGTCAATGGCAGATCAGCTCGTTACAAGTGTCAATGAAGGCCATATCCAACATTCTTCAGAAATCTGATTTATAATGTTATCGAAGAATTAAATACAACCGTCTCATAGATATTCACAAGCAACAACGATTAGTGAGAACAAGTGCACAAATTGATAGATTGAGCATTAAAATCTTTAGATGTCTGGTTTTCGGAGAGGCACATTTTATGCATTATCCACCTCTTAATTCATAAGATGGGTACATATTCTATCGACTATGAAGGTTAACACCGAAATTAATGAAGATGATCTCCTAGCAGAAGGCGACCGTCAACAACCATCGATTATGTGTTATGGTGCAGTTTCATGGTATAGAAAGACTGAATTGTAGTTTATTAAAAGTTATATAATTGAAAAGATTCTCAAAATTCTATGAAGAAAAGAAAAACAGTTAACCAGACAGTCTATCGCAAAGAAATATTTCCACAAATGTTTAAAGATATTAATCTGTGATGAATAGCAGTAAACTTGGCAACAAAATGGTGCAATGGCACATACCTATTTTTACAGTAGTCTAGCTTCGTGAGTATACATATTCAATAATAATTGATCCATCTGATTGACCATCAAAGAGCCTAGGTTTAAATTTCATAGATTATTACATATGGTGTTTTAATGGAAGCTTGGAACTATATACCATTACAAACAATCCAATCAGCGGCATCAGCACGGACCAAGCGCTAGAATAATTGTGTTTATGCTCAAGATGGTCATTTTGAACATATTTGACATATTATCTCATTTTATATTAAATAAATATTAGATAAAATTGTGCTGTAATTGAATTTTCGAAAAATTTTACTGGGCACACTATATTATTAATGTTGCATATAAAATAATGTAGCATTAATTAAACATATTTATTATTATCAAATTAAATTTAATAAAAATTCCCTTTTGGTAAACTCTTATAAATGAATAAAAAACAAATAAATTTATGCATAAATAGTTTCGCCAATTCTTGTCACTGTTACATTTGGCAGTAATAAACATTCAACAGAAAACACAATAATATATAATATTAGTATATAACTGAGAACGACTAGAGCATAGAGTAATGATTATACAAAGAATGTTCACTCTTATCGATTACATATACATCGCGCTGTAATTTTTCATGAATAAAAAATCGTTTTATTTTAATAAATTTGATGTAAATAAACAGGGAAAAGTAGTATTAAATATTTTAATTAATTTAATTTAAAGAGCAAATATATGTATATACATAGGTAAGTTGTCTATAATAAATAATTTATTTTCTGTATATATCTCAAACTGTTTTACTTCGTTCATGATTAAATTGCTCTCAGTTTTAACACAATATTTTGCATTATCTTTCATGTAGGTAAATAGTAGTATTGAACGGTATATGCAGAATTAATTAGAGTGAGCACTGTATAATTACTCTATGGACTAGAGAGTCAACCAATTACGTTATAAGATGAGTACAGTTAAGACGATTCAAACACTGAGAAAGAATGTTGACAAGGTTGAGACAAATGTAACTCTGGGACAAGAATTTGGAAAATATTCGTATATGCATAAATTTCTTTGTGTTTATTCATTTTTAGGGGATCTAATTAAATATTTAATGTCTCACATGAAACAGAATTTTCATTAAATTTCGAAATTCCAAATGTCTACCCTCATTTCAGTGTATGAAATCGTTAAAAACTACACTGCGGACTACGACAAAACTTTAATCTACAACAAGATTCACCATGAGCTCAACCAATTCTGTAGTATTCACACGCTTCAGGAAGTTTACATCGAGAAGTTCGGTGAGTCCTTGAAGTAGCTTTACGATTGTGTTTTAATTTGACAAAATTGTTGAATAATTGGTATGAATTATAGCTTACAACTCTTGTTTGTTATAATAATTTGATGCCATATTTAAAACCTTAAATATATTCCTAAAATTTTCTTAAAATTAATCTTAATTATATTTTCTTTTGGTAATCATTAAATAAAAATATCACGACGCAAATTTCAAAGCCATATATTCACTTACTAAATTCGTTTTACACTAATTTCATTTCGATACAAATAAAAATATATATATATAATAAAATAATAATATTTCGGTACAAATAAAATATATATATATATATAAAAGTGCTTACAATAGTATATGAAATAATTATGGAATATTTCAGTATCTTGTCACTGATTAGGTGTTGTTTTGTTCTAACTGGGCGAATGTTTTATTAAATAAATGCACCGAAAATAAACCGAGGTCATAGTAACTGATATGATTATCTGAAAATTACAAAAAAATGTGACTACTTTATTTTAAAATTAATATGAGAATCAAGGAAACTGTTAGTATTTCCTGATTATTAATAGACGAGACATTGCATTATATTTCTGAGTGGTATTAACTGAATTACACCTACTTAGTATGAGTCTTGATAACGTACGGCAAACAACTATTTTCATATCATACATATGTATATGTAAAAATTCATTAATTATATATCAATTATATATCAATTATCCAGCTATCAAAAATGGAATTTTGCTGTCAGAATCCCCAACATTGTTACTGTTATTATCTTGATAATGTCTTGGGTAAATATGCTTGAAGCATGATTTACGATTTTTTTGTTTAAGTGCTATCTTATAACATGCTCTAAATATATTATTAACTGTTAAACTATAAATTACATGGTGAATATTTTGAGTACCTATCGGTCTATGTAGGTATATATATATATATTATAATAATCGATTAAAATTTTGAAATGGGTTAATTTTAATTAATTTTTCACTCATATTTAGATAAATTGGTGATAATTATTTAATAATAGTATTGTTGTTTATTGTATTACAAGGATAACTGTTTATTTTGCTCAGGTTTTTCAATAGTTTGACGGTATAAACATCAATTACTCATTAGGATGACTTCGCTAATACAATTTTAACGGGACTTTTATCATCGACGTAAAAAATTACTTCATAATTTTGTAGAATGTTAGGCCACTGATATTCATTGATTTTTCATTTATTCGTTTCGAAGAAATCTTGCACAAGTGTATTAGGAAATAATTACTGTTTTACTCTTTACAAATAGTGAGTAAATTCGATAGTAATACTGCGATTTCAGTTTATAATAATTGTATGTATGTCTTATGCGTTACTTAATTATCGACCGTACTTTATCTCCAGTACAATATAATAGAATCGACGTGTGTGGTTTTATTGAACATTTCTGTTACACCCGTTTGTTTTCCAGACCAAATCGATGAGAATTTGAAGAAAGCCCTACAGGAGGACCTACTGCTAATGGCCCCCGGTCTCATGATCCAAGCGGTGCGAGTCACCAAGCCTAAGATACCTGAGCAGATCCGGCGTAACTACGAAGATATGGAGGCTGAGAAAACGAAACTACTTATTGCCGCGCAGAGACAGCGGGTTGTGGAGAAGGAGGCAGAGACGGAGAGAAAAAGGGCTGTTATTGGTGAGGGATGGCCTTCCTAAACTCCATGTCAGATACTAGGGGGGATCAAATCACGAATCTATATATTGTACTGCAAACATCGTAGTAGAATCAATGTACTAGTTTACTACAAAATTCCCATAAGACGTCTTTGATCTGTTTATAACCTATAGTCTAGAATGTATTTTACATCAATTATGTTTATAGTCGCTAAATACTAAAAATAATATTCATTAAAATATAACTGAAATTTTTTTTGTAGCAATAGTTTGTAGTGATTAATTGTCACATCATTTTTTATACTTTATTTTCATATTCATCTGTAAAACCGATAAATTTCTCTGCTGCTTTCTAAATCTTATTCTATAGGTATGTAAAACACCATAAACTTGAGTATAAAACTTGAAAACAACATCAAAAGTTTAAAGAAACCTAACCACTACCAACAAGTATCGTAATTTAATTGTTTAAAATCACTAAGATAACGGCAACATAGATTTATAATAAAGAGAACCAATATATAATACGAATTCCGAGGCTCGAAGTTTAATATTGAAAATCCAGGAAAATAGCAGGAAATGTTATTCCTTTTATTATTTAAAGACCAGATGAACCCTAATTGGGATAAAATAGATGTACAGATCGCCCTGTATCTATAAATAAATTGTTCTGATTTGGATTATCGAAAATTAAAAAAATTGTCACTTACTATTGTTTTATACTTGTAATTTTATTAATAATTATATTATTTCACACATACGTACTGCTGTTTTATACTGTTAGTTTTTCAGGTTTACACTCCTCTAAAAAGATTTCAGTTTGGATTTTGGTTATTTCTATAACATACTTGACATTATTTGTTTTTCACTTTTCGTCGTACTTTCATGTTTTTTATATAATCAATAATATATATAATTTAATTATATGATTTTGGTATTAAATTTTGATTAATTCTCTAATGTGTTACAGAAGCGGAGAAGCAAGCCCAAGTGTCGACCATTAACTGGGAAATGAAAGTGACTCAGAAGGAAAGTGAAAGGAAAATTAGTGAAATCGAAGGTTAGTATCATAGAATTTGGAATAATTAGATTTACAATCCAGTAGTGAGTTTTGCAATTTTAGGAAAATTTGGTTGGCGAAATAAGGTCATATCTTAAAATAGAATTTCAATAGTTATTTTCTTAATCGATAAAGTAATTTTTCTTAAAGGGGTTCTTTTCGAGTAAGTTTTGTCTGATTGAATAAACCACTCCGACGCTAATTTTAGAATTCCAGAATGCACAGAGATTTACGATCAATGTCTATATTTCACAAATTATTTCCCCGTGCATTATTTTTTATTGGCTTTTACAAAACTGCACTGAAAGAAAAAGCGTACAGAAATAAAGACAAAATTATTTACGAAACTTGAATAGAAAATACGTGTCAAAAAACATTATCTAAAAGACATAAATATATTCACAAATGTTTACTTTTCACAAAAATATTGCAATAAAATGGAAGACAGGTTATTTTATTTGTTGCTAAATGTACAATATTGTTATAAAAAGTCAATAATCAAATTTGTCTTTGATATATTGGAATTTAGAAATTCGATAATCAAGCTGTATCGATGACGTCGGGGATTATATAGGGTAAAGTAATTTAACTTGTTAAGAAAATGTTACATAGTTCCTATACATAATTGGTCTCATATATTATATGTATTGTTAAAACTTAGTGACCTAGTCTTTAAATAATCTATTTATTATGAAGTGTTACGCCTTAACACACTTGTGGTGAATATCTCTCGTAATAAGTGATACATTACGAGCGTATTGACGTCGGTGATTTAATTCTTTAAACCTTGTTTTCACCATCTTACAGATCGTGCACGTGTGGCAAGGACCAAGTCTGAAGCTGACGCGGAGTTCTACAAGGCTGAAAAGGAGTCTAAGAGTAACACGGTAAGTATAGAATTACGATAGAAGCACATCGCGCTCTCAACGAATAACAGTGTACTTGAGTTAGCATTACAATTAATAATATATTTAATTTTATACTAAATTCATTTCTTCTTTATGAGACCGGTCAATGAGATCATCTATGAAAAACGATGTTACTAAAAAGTTACCTTTTTGTACCTTACTAAGCATGTAAATTTAGACGATAAGATCCTAAGTAAGTCCTCCAATTAATAATTAATCCTCTATTAACAAAGGAAAGCAGTAACAACCATTTGAAGGAACATTTAGAAATATATATCTTATACTTTAATAATTATAAAATTAGTTCGGCTAGCTGAGGTATCTTTTGATTTATATTATATTGTTCTTAAATGTAGGTTACGATTTCTTTTTTCAGCTGCGATTGACCAAAGAATATTTAGATTTAATCAAATACCAGGCTATCGCTAACAATACGAAAATCTTCTTCGGTAACAACATTCCACAAATGTTCCTTGAATCTTCCCAGTTTGCCGAGCATAAATCAGTGAGTTTTTATCTCTTTAGATTATCCATGGTATATATACATGTGAATTCTACCATTTCCGTATTTTAAATGCAAAACAGAGTTTTATAAACGTCAGGAATTTAAAAAAATGGTCTGCTAAATATGCCGTTTATTTCCATATTTTTTATGGTTTTCATTTATTTTCGTCTATATTTAGACTGAGATGCCTATTTTTCTCACTTTTGGTAGTTCGATTAGTTTGTGGATATGGCAGTGTTTCTTTCCATCTCAAAATGATCTTATTAAATAATATTTACAAAACTGTTTTTGCTAAGAACATTCATTATGACTGCAGGAAATAAGCAACCTTGGCATGCTGAGCTATCATTAGATAGGTAGCTTAGGTCACTGTTCATTGTTTACATCTTAATCCTATGTCAAAATTAATTAAGAATGGGCTATTGCAAGATGATCAATCAACAAAACCTCTTGATGTGAAATTATTGGTGCAGATAAATTGTAACTGTTGTGGCATATCTACAATCACATCTACCTGCTCAGTCTTAACTCTTCTGACATAAATCATCTATAATACGTGTTGTATCACTAGAGGAATGACACATAATCTCTCAAAGCATGGCTGTCTTAAATAGAAGGCTAGGTAGCGATAAAATTAGAGAGAGAAAACGAGGCCTACTTGTCAGTATCTGATGCGCGATTGCCACGTCTCACCTACTATATTATATAGTTTATTACGGCAATGATTGTGCTCTTAATTTCAATTTGAATTCTATATTAAGTGTATATTAATATAGGTAGTCATTGTACAAGTAAACATTAACTAAATATTATTACAATTTATGTTGTAATATTATATAATATGCTATCTAATTTAGCTATCTAGTATAAGTCTCTAGTTTATAAAAATTCTCGGACTATTCATTTTAATAACCAAACGTATAGTACCAATATAAACAATTAAGCAATAAAAGAAGGAGCATAAAAATAATAAATCATGGTAAATATTTCAATATAATTAATTAATTTCAATTGTATTCAATTAGATTCAATTGTATATAGTAAATATAATTAAAATCTTAATAAAACAATATAGCAAAATCATCTATAATATGACATAAGGCTCAGTTATAGTAAAATCTAGAAATATAATAAAGTTATAGTAAAACATGATAGTAAAATCATATTATGGCAAAATCATAATAATACATAACATGAGGACATCTAAACTTTTGCAGACAATTTAGAGATTTTGCGTTTTTTTGCTTTTTTGGTTTCCGTGGAAATAGCTGATGTGGTTCTGTACCTTTTTTGGGCGAAATTTTTCAAGGCAATATTTGAAAAAGTAAAAATTGCTATTTTTAAACACGACAAATCAGCTATATGTAAAGACACTTCGAATAGATTTGAGAGTCGCAAAATTAATGTACAGAGTATTGAGCGTTGGTTCACTTCCATAAGAAACATGGATTCCAAAGACCCGGAGCACAGAGCGGAGAAGAACTTGAGCCATAACTCAACAGCATCTTGCAGAACTTTTGATGGACGAGTGAGACCTCCTCTGTTAACCAACTCGAACTGTTTCGACGAATCTTCGTTGAGGAATGACTGTTTAGAACAGTGTTGGCACTTTGAGGATATTTTGCGCTGTATGTAACCAGAAATGGTGAATATGGTGAACTCCTCAGCATCAGTCAATTCTGTCTGCATATGAATATGTTCTAGATATTTGTCCACGTCTCTGTCAAACACGTCAATGGACACCTCTTCCGAACAATCCGAAGCATCTGAAATGTCTTGCAGTTGAAGTTTGATAGGACCTCTGCTGCTTGAAGTTGCCAGGAGATGTTGAAGCCGGATTTTCTTTTCTGCTTCGAGCACATCATCTACGGACATGTGGTACCGGGCCCCATTGATTTGCCTGTAGGCTCCAAATCGTGATTCGATAATATCTGACTGACGTTTGCCCAACAAAACATAAGAGTCACCAGATTGCAGTCGTCGAGTACAGATGGCCATCAGGCTTTTAAGTGTGAGTCGTAGTCCTGCCATAGTCATATTCGAGAGAGAAATCTTGATTTTTTCGTTATTCCACAGGATCAGAAATTTGTAGAAAAGTAGCAAGTGTTGAAACTGAGCACAGTCAAGATTGGAAATTGGTTTCCGGAAATCATCTCGTAGTCTGACACCCTTAACAGGATCTTTGGTATTTGCAACTTTCCAAAATTTTGTCACAATTTCAACAAAGACAGTTGTACCGGTTGAAATATGTAGTGTAGATTTGTAACATTCCAGTGCAGCAAGCATATCGTCAGAAAAGATCGAACAAACAGGATTGACTTGCTGTTTCTCCATTGATGTAGGACACACAGATTTTCGAGATAAACCCCTTGCTACGCGAAGAAGTGAAT
This sequence comes from Invenusta paracnida, assembly GCA_036023295.1. Classification (NCBI taxonomy): domain Eukaryota; kingdom Metazoa; phylum Platyhelminthes; order Proseriata; family Coelogynoporidae; genus Invenusta; species Invenusta paracnida. The sequence continues at coordinate 6,244 of JAYRBW010066529.1, read as the reverse complement.
GAGATTCATGATTGTAAATGTTTTCAATGTCTTTGAAATTTGCTATCAATTTTTCATTAGTCTCAGGGTGGCTAAACGTGAGAACTCGAGTTTTCAACCAATTATTTCTGATTGATTTCAGAAGATGCACGGGATCGATAAGGATTGATGCTTGCTCACCGTTAGGAAGAACTAGTGATGAGCACTCTTCACCAAAGGACGATTTTCCAGTGAGAATTTTTATAGCTCCTTGATTAGTTCGACAGTTATCAGTGACAAGTGAAGTTATAAAGAATCCTTTCTCCCGAAGAGTCTGAAGAATGTTAGTGAGATAATCAGCAAGTTGCTTAGAGGTCAGTCCACTACAGGGGATAAGTCGTATCATCGTGTTGTGCTTGCACTTTGTTGGAGACATCATTACACCGAGAACAGAAGAGGCTGGTGCATTTTTGTTATCAGCTTGCCCATGAACTTGACCACTTTTATACGTAAAAGATGGTGTTGTGTGAACTTCGTCAACGACAATACTAACATCGTCTTTCTCATACTCAGAATAGTGAGAAGATAAATAGCTGATGATTGAGGTGTCACTTTGAGATAGAACTGATGTTGATAAAGGCTTGGCTAAATCACGAAGATAGCGAACACTTGGTAGAAACAAACAATTTGTGCGTCGAATATCATCATAAATCGTTTGACTTTTAGAAAAAATAGAATAAGCAAAAAGCATTATTTCTGAGGAATAACGACGAGAACACGCTTTGTCAGCTGCCACAAGAGATAATTGACTGCATAGAAATTTTAGACATTCTGTAGTACTGTCAGATATTGTAGAGTAATCATCGTGACTGAGAAGATTTTGTATAGTTTCTACTGACGAAAGTACAGTATGCACCAAAGCTGTCGGAGAAGTATTTGGAATAGAGTAGTTCTTTAAAAATGCAATTAAATTTTCCAGTTGACCTTCACTTGTTAAAAGACCTGATGATGTTAAAAGATGTTGATAAATGGATTTCTTCAGTTTTATTTTTTTGGCAAACAATTTAACAGCAAAACCACCGTCGGACCACTCCAAATGAATACTGTGAGAGATTGTTGGTTGCTGAGTATATTCGTCGATTTTTAAATGTAAAATAACCGTGTAGTCCTGTAGCTTAATTGATGTCCAAATTCCGGTTTTAGGAAGTAGATTCACAAAATCGTATTCCTTATGTAAAGTTTGTTGCAATAAAAACAAGTCCTCTTGATTTTTATTAAAAGTATCGATGGCAGCAGATCGTCTTATATCTGGATCACAACGTTGCTGTGGTGATGGCGAAGGTCGAAGTGAAGCAGGGAACTCTGTAAATATAGAAGGAACAGCCGTTTCCTTAAGCTTTTTTCTTTTCAGCGCTGGGTCACACTTGAAATCGTCCAAAGTGAAGTGTTTGGAACAAACGCCACTGTTATCTGTAATTTTTTCAATTCCAAAATCCTCTCGTTTAATTGATTTTATCCATTTGTTCCTTAACTCTTCATTTTTCTTCGGAAAAAAATAAATAGGAATACTTCCTTCACTTTTTAGTACAGAAGAATAGTTGCTTTTACACAGCGGAACAACACACTTACGGGGCATGTTTAAGAGAAAAATAATATAAGTGAGAATATGTATAATTATTTACTCGAATGAGACATCAATCGATAACTCGCTAACACTGCTTTCCCCTTGCTACATTGATTCCCCGTGCATTTACACAATATAGCTTGCACACACACACACGTTTCACGATGGCCATCTCAGCGAATCAAAAGCGATTAATTCTAAGTAAGACGGACGGAGAGATTGTGAGTGAGATAGGGTCTCTTTACAATAGGCCTCGTTTTTTCTCGACTGAAATGAAAAATTTCTTTGCTACCTAGCCTTCTATTTAAGACAGCCATGCTCAAAGTCATATCAAGGCTAGCATTGAATATTGGAAATGTTCTGGGTGATCAATTATGCAAGTACTTTGGTGTGAATAACAATTCTTGTTTAGCTTATATCTGTGAACTTATGCGCAACCAGTAGATTCGTTATCATTCAGATGACATGAGATTTCTAAAGAATAGATTCAACAGAACGGTTTCAATAAATATATCTTGTAAGAATTCATACTGGGGAGCATTGGAAACTAAGTGAAAATGACTATATTCAAGTTACAATTTATTGATCAATTTTGACAATATGTTGAAGCTCCAAATACTTACAATATTGTTTGCTCTCATCAAATGTGTCGTCTATTTCACATGGGACTGTCCTCCAGATACATGGTACACATTCAACAGAAAATACTGTCGCTCCAAAATTACAGATAGCATTATTAGGCATGGAGGAATAATGCATGTTCCTAAAATATCTGCTCATTTAAAATCAGTAGAGAAGTCGAATCATAAATGTACAGTTGATATCGAACTGTAGAGATAGGCACAAGAGTCTGAAAGGAAAGAAATTGAGCTAATAGAAAAGCTAAGTTTAGTTTCTCAATTAGAGGATACTGGCAATGAAATGCTGAATGCTAAACAAGTCATTGAATTAGTTGTGGCTGAGGGAAATCGGAGTCTGCAGACGATTATGAAGTCCAAACAGAATTGCACTGGCTAAAATTCAGTTAAGTGTGGAACACCAATTCATGCTAAATAATAGATTAAGTAAACAAATAATGATTTGATAAAACTTATTTCACAACCATCCAAATTACATAAAACAACTTAATCAAGTTTGTGATTCACTAATGTAAGTGTGACATGGGATGATTTTTGTGTTGATTGTATAGACATTTTATAACAATCACACACTTGTTGTATTGTATTTTTTATGAATAAAGATGGTGGTAAAGGACGGCTCCAGTGCTGGGAGGCAACGTTCGCTATATGGTTGTAAATATTTTGTATAAATATGAGCATTTTATAATTTATAAAATTTAAAAGTTATATTTTACAGAAAATAAGCTTTATTTTCTGCATAAATGACACTATCAATGTCACACTTGTCAAACTACTTAGGTCTTCCCTCAAAAATCGTCGATGGAGGAAGACCAGAATGTTAGAGCAAAAATGGGATCTTTAAATCCTGTATTATGTGAGTCTTCGCCAAACCGCTATATTCAAAACAAACAATCACATTTTGTTTCAGTTGAAGATTATAATTACTTTATTTTCTTTTGTTTATCTTTTTGTTGAAATAAATACTCTCACACATGTGGCTTCTTCATTATTAATTATTTTATTAAATGTAATTTTTTTAATTTTTTCTTTTCAGGAGCGCCCGACTAAACAGCCATAAGTATCCTTTAGAACCATCAATACATGTGCCAATATTATATAAACATGTTTATATAGTAAATAGTATCTTCATGTCTTACAGCAACGTACATATTTATACTAATCTTGTCATGCAGAAACTTTTATACTATTATATTTAAGTTTGTTACCTGTTGTATGTCTACCCAATTGTTTTCGTATTCTTGACAGTTATTTAATGTTATGGTATATCCATAATGTATTTGCGTACTCAAAGTGTACCTATGTTATAATAAAGCCTCTCAACTTACTATTATTTATTAAATTTGATTATCTTACTTAATACAGTTGTTAGCATGCATGTTTATCTCACCGTGTTCCTACAAAGGTGTTTACCTGAGATTGACTTTAACTGAGAAATGTAAATTAATCTCTGTCAGACCACAAGGCTGTTGCATACTTCAGTGCGCTTTTTAGTTCTGTTGCGATTTTTATGTTAATTATTAGCATTAATGTTCGCATAAATAATCGCACTGTTATATTGCTTTTTTGTTACTACGTGCTGTGTGTTTATTATATATACACTCGTTTTTAATGTCTTCTGGAATAGTTTACACCGCACCACAATTATTATTATTATGTTATGTAATCGTGTTTTTAATAAATTAAATGTTTTGCTTAAATACCAGATTCTTCTTTAATGGTTTATATTCGTATTTATCGAAGAGGTGATTATGTATTGTGACAATTATGCTGTATTTATACGCAAAGCTAATGGTATAACAATTGTTTACAAATGGACCACAAATTACTTTTTTTATACTAAATGTTGAATCGCACTCCCATAACTTATAGTGCAATGAAATAATTCTTAGTTAAGACAATATTTCTTCAGTTTATAATTTACCTACTTGAATGTATAAGCATTATTGGCAGCGGCTGTTTTAATCGAGAAGATGCTTCATATATCAACCACTTGTATTTATAAATTTCTCATGTTTTCGACACCGTATAAGTAAGGAGAAACACTAATGGAATAAAAACAACGGAAGAAAATAGATTAGACAAATGGGAAAACGTATTTTTGTTATAAAGGCATACATATTATGAAAAATAATCTTTTTTATCAATTAATTAATATATAATTACAGCCTTATTGGTAAGGACATCGATATATTGAGTCAGATTTCCTTCATTGTGCTGTCGTATTATATAAATTATTCTATCATAAATTTTATTTTTTAACTAATTAATAGTAGGTTGAATTAGATATTTAGACAATAAAATGGAAAGGCGTGAATTTAAAAAAGAATGCATTATATATCAGCTTAATAATGACTATATAAAGATGGTTTGTAAAATCTACCTATCAGTTCCTGTTTTTAAATAGTATTTTAATGTTAATTATAACTTTAGAAAGACACCATATGAGAACTACCGATTATAATCGGTTTTTACTGGGTGGGTTATATATATTGAAATCATTTTTATTGTTCCATTTAATCCCATTTTATAAGTAACTTAACTTTTTTTAGTTAATAAATACATGGGTAGGGATTTAAGAAATAAACTATTCGTATAGCTATTTAATATAAATAAACATTATGATTGCGATATATGTTATGTTAGTGGTTGTATATTATTATTATTGTATATTGTATAGTTAGTTCGTTAATTATTTAATTTTTCACTATATATAACTGCCATGCCGTTTCAGTTTCCTGTCCTAGGATTGAATAAGGGTACTTAACTGGTATTGAAAATATTTTCCTAGGTATACTATCTTGTTACTATGAAAATGTTACTCTTCCTTGTTATTATATATATATATATCTGTATTTATTTTAATTCAATTGAATCTCTTCCCATATTGCAATTTTTCTTATTTTTAAAGTCATTTTCGCGGTACCAATTGCAATATTAAGTTTGGCTAATTTTCAACGTTATATTGTGCATTATGCCTATTTCTTATATACTTTTATCTCTATAATTCAATTGTTTCAGTGATATTTGAACAATTCAAACTAGGCCGAATATATAGCTCAGTGTTTTATGTTGCGCTCTTTTCAGTTTTGGTATAAAATCTCTATTTTGAAATAATATAAATCGCTTAAATACATAGTAGTCTCTTTACTTATTTGTATTTCTATAGTCTTCAGTACAACCCGACGTCAGCTGTTGTATATTATATGTAGAGTAATTGGTGAATGGGACTATTATATATGTATTATTTTGCATACTTTGCTCGTTTCATGTAGCTATATATTGAGAGAATATTATTTTATTTTGTTGCCAAGTTTTTAATGGTAAATTATATATCTCATTTCTCAATAATATTAAAATCGGTGCATAGCGGAAATATTCAATTACTAATTTTTATTAAAATATCACAAACTATTTCTGTTTTTTATTACATATCACAAAAACACAGACATTCAAGTTCCTGTATTCTTGTTGGTGATGATACCTAAAGTATAGTTCTACAATTATTGAGATTATATAAGCAAATATTAACAAATATCAGGGTTCTCACCACTCGGGAAAACGGGAATTTACCTAGGTTTTTCAGTTTCATCGGGAATTTACCAGTTTTTGTAATTTTGCCTAGGTCTTTAATTTTTTTATATAGATGATTTATTTATAATACAATGACACAATACAACGTATTATAATGTATTTTATGTATTATTTATTATAATACAAATCGTCATACAAATGCATTACCTCTTCAAAACTTTTTTACCTCTATCTCACTTGCCAATACACTTCTCCAAGATCGCACCAATCTTCTTAGCACACTTCAAGGTAACAAAATTGAAATACGTAACGAATTTCAAAAAAATAATACGCGCGAAGTTTTCAGCACATAATTTGGGTTCACCAACAATATCTTGCTAGCATCGTATGTACCAAAGTAATCCTACTGAGTACAATGCACCATGATGCTGATATTTCAGTACGCGAAGATAGAAAACCTCAAATGATCCTCGATTATAACAGTACAAAG
>JAYRBW010066518.1:0-28397 GCA_036023295.1 Invenusta paracnida | reverse complement strand
CCAAAATGGCGACCATTTAGACAATAACTCGGGGCCTGATTTCCCATCTAGTGAAGTATTAAAACAAATATCTATGGATTTTATACATATTTCTTAATGTTTTAAGTTTTACTGTTGATTTTAATTCAAATTATATTCGAACTATTATAAACGATTGCAATCTTCAACATAGTATCCCATTTTTTATATATACTCATAAATGATAACTGACTGCAACATGTACCTACAGTGATTTTGGGTATAATAGGAGCAAACTCGAATTATGTTAGATTTCTTATATGCCATTAAATTAATTAATGAAACATTTCGCTAAAATTGTTTTGTATGGTAGTCTAAATTTACATTTATATGGTAATTCAATTTAATATGGAGTACAACCTTTATTTATAATATATACGAGAGGCAGATACGTTCTATTGAAATTGAACTCTTTCCTAATTAAAGAAAGTTATTTTATATTCAACACGTTTACAACTTTCACAACTTTTTATTTGATAACATTTACTTTTTCTGTTTCTTTGTTGATATCAATTCAGTTGTGTTTAAAACATCACCTTGACACAATACCCGCATAATAAAATAGCTTTCTTTATTTAGGAAAGAAGTTCAATTTCAATAGATTTTGTCTGTCTCTAGATTAAATTAAAATATAAATGTAGTTTTAGACTATCATGCAAAACAGTTTTAGCGAAATGATTCATTAATTAATTTAATGGCATATAAGAAATCTAACATAATTCGAGTTTGCCCCTATTTCACCAAAACTCACTGTACATGTCAGTTATCATTTCTGATTATACATATATAAAAAAGGGAATTCTATGTTCTATTCTTCTCAAATACTGAACTAGCGTATCATTTTGTAGCGTGTGTTATAATATAATTGTTAAAATAAAAGCTTCTATGTATAAATCAGTATTAATAACATTTCAATGATAGTATAACTATAGAAGATACTCGTATTAACAATAACTCAGTTTTGTGTTTTAAAGAATTGTATTATTATAACTATAATTATTTCATTTAGTTAGAAATACATAACATATTGCTAATACAAATTGCAATATTAATTATTATTATTTATATTACTATTATTTGCAACATTACGTTCGTGTATGCTGCATAGATGTAAAGATATCGAATTGTTTATATATTTTAATTATAATTATTTTAATATATATAACTTTATGTACAATCATATTCATTGATATAATTCCATTTCTCTGACCGGCCACTTTATAAAAAAACAAATACAATTGACTAATAGTTTATTCATCTATATGTAAACTTAAATATGTAATTATTATTTATGCAAATTTACATGATTTATGGATATATAACAAAATAGAATACAATTTTGGAATTGTAGAACATAATATATATATATTATTATTACCGTATTTCTTCGAATAGACGCCGCGGCGTTTATTAGACAAGCAATTATTTAGTACGGCGTTTATTCGAGAGCAGCGTTTAATAAATTATTTACTAATAGTAATTAGTTGACAGAATATATTCCTGCCGTACATATCATTAACTGGCCAAATTATTAAATAAATTGACATTTATTGACTTTCTATCCCTACTTCGATTCACAAATAAACGCATATTTTTATTATTATATGTGTACGATATCAATATAGTATCAATTAGGCCTACTGTATTTTATCACGATTTTATAAATAAATTGATTGAATTGAACATTTTAATATGTTAATTACCTGCGGCGTTTATTCGAAGAAATACGGTATGTAAGTCCAGAAAAGATGAAAACCTTATTTAAAGTGCTCTTTCTTTTGCCTGTATCGTACTTACTGGTTGGGCTAATTAACTAAGTATAGCTAGAGACTTTGGAAATACTAGCAATTTCTATTTATAGAAGAAAATATTGTTACGGCGTTGGTTTGTCAATTACCCTGGTTTATCTCTGCTGTAAGCTGGCAATCCTGTGTCTCACTGAGAGTCCTGCTACCAATTATCCATCTATTGTGGTCCTCGCTTTGACTGACTGACCATCAAAGCGCTCTATCGCAGGTAGTCCCTCCCCTAGGCTAGGGAACATGTTCGCGACGCCAGAGATCACCACCCCCTCTATTGCATTGGCACTAATGATACACTGTTCTGTTCTCTCTTCGCTTCTTTTATTAATTATTCATAGATGAAAGCAGAGAGTCATTATGCAAGGCTCGCTTCTCACAAAGTCCTGTGCAGTTTGATTGACTTCTCTCTCTCCCGTCATCCTTGCCCATTGTTCTCTCTCTCTCTCTCTCTCTCTCTCTCTCTCTCTCTTATTCTCGCTGTTTGTGTGAACGTAGAGATAGAATACCCAGGCTGTAGTATACGACTCCTTTCACATATCGATGATGATTGCACCCATTAGTGGCCCCCCTCCTTCTGTCCCTGTTGTCCTGGTGTAAGTGTTCATGTCAGCCTAATTGCATCACAGTCGTTTCCATTGTTCCATTGTAGGTACGCGCTCCCCCCCCCTCCCCTCCACGCTCTCCATCTTTTAGTATAGCTCAGGGAACTACTTAAAGTAAAGGTTCCCTCGTTGTTTTAATTACATTGTGCTTCTAATAAAGGCGTTCGTGTGTTATATTTTACTCTGCGCGAAACTGTAATATCCTTTAAAACGGTAAAAACGATCAAGGTAAATAATTAATGATCATTCACTCTATGATGCATATTATCTAAGTTTTTTTCTTCTTTTCACGTCAATTGCCACCTATACTTAAATTCTTACGCGAACAAGATAAATTCAGTTTTCGAAATACACAAATAATTTCTACATTTTCCGTGCATTATTTGCGGACCAATAAATTACTCGGAGTTTAATATTATCGGTAAGTTTTCTTCTTTTCGCCAAATATTTCGCATACATGCGCATATAGATTTACAGTCTGAAATAACTCGAAGTTCTCGGGAGGGAGGGGTGGGTTAGGGGGTGATTTTCTTGATCCCTTCGAGTTGTTTCCTGCCTGAGAACTCAGCTGTCATTCGAGTGAATTGAGGTTGACTGGAAATGACGTCAAATAAGACACAAATGACATGGCATCTTCTCTCTCTCTCTCTCTGTCTCTCTCTGTGTTGCCACAAGAAGACTGAACAAGTGGACATTGGGATAAGGTCTGCATCTGAATCAGGGAACGTAACTAATCCCACCTATGTAGAGAGTTCGTGCTCTATTTTGATGTAGCTTTGAATTTCTTGTTAATTATTCTAGAGATAGGCACAATTCGGGTCCAATAAAACTTATTATTATTTAATATAATTGCCGGCGTATTTTTTGTCGTCAAACGTTCTTTTTTGTTGGTGTTTTCGTGTAGAAACTTATGGTGGCAATAAAACGATATAAAGAGAACAATGGAGAGAACGAGGGAGATAGAGATAGTATTGATTGGTGTCTGGGAAGGGACATGCTGGCGTTGTCTCCCCGCGGCTGTATCATGCAAGGTGATAGCATGAGGCTTGGGACCAAGACCCCGTGTTCTCACTATCTATAGCTGTCTGGCAGCTGTGCGCCTACCTCGTAGACGTTGTTGTGGCCGAGGGACGCCGTTAATTAGTGAAAGATTTATGAGGCAAAGTGGCGTCTCTTTTGCACTGCAGAGTGTGTTTGTTTGTCCTATTCTTCATTTTGGAAGGCGTGCAGGCATGTTGAAGTGCTCGACAATTAGCTAGACCCCTAATTTATGAAGTTTGCAGTTGTGGGGATGGCGGGCTGAAGCCAATCACACCGAGAAGAAGAAGAAGAAGAATTGTATAACTTGTCGCTTTGGTCGTTTATTATAACTAACTAACTAACTAACTCTATACAGGAGTTGTTATCCCTTCTTCGTTGACTAACTTGGAGATGAAGTAGAGAGAGAGAGAAGGGACTCGTCGTGGTATGATTTATTGTACCGACTGCTCTATGCGCTGTACAGTGTTCAATTCCAGACGGCTGGCCAATCACACAGCCTGCTTGACTTGCGTTACTTGAAGCGAGGAGAGGAGAGGAGATGAGGGGAGCGCGCACAGTTTAGCTACGTCGATTAGCGCGCCAACGTCAACTGAAATATTATACACACACATATATATATAGCTCCCCATTCACTCAAGGCTATTATCGTGTAGCACTAGGCGCAGTACAGACAAAAAAGAACTAATATGTATATATGAAGGCGCTCATATACGCTGCCTATATATTGAAGAGACGATATTACACAGAGGGGGAATATAATATAGGCGTTGACTTTTTAATCAGCTGTTGAGAGAAGAGGAAACGACGACGACGAACTTACTAGTTCCTGTTCCATAATGTCAGGTGTGTAGCCGGGCATGGCAGTAGCACATGTGGCTAGCGGCTGAACCAACAGCCAGTAAGAGATAGCTTTTGTACAGACAAGACAAGACAAGACAAGACAAGACAAGCCAACACTATACGCTATAAATGACTATGTCGATGGTTTGTTCCTCTTGTTGTTCACGTCGTGTGCAGCTGAGACTTGTTCGCTCTCGCTCTCAAAGTGTTGCATCACTTTGACCCGCGCAAGGACTTAACTCATGATGACTAATAGCGGCGAACAATGGTATTGCGTCATTCCTGTCTTCTTCTTCTTCTTAATCTGCTCTCGTGTGGATCGTCGACGTTCCTTGTTTGACACAAAGCACGGATCGCCTAACTAACAGCCGCGTTGAGTGCCAACACTTCGTTTGATAGACAGACAGGCAGTGAGACAGTTGGGACTAAAATCGTTTGAGCACTTTATTGCACACTCACCTATTGATTCGATTCCTTCCCACAACTGCCTGACGTCAACCCCTGAGGCCTCAACTATAGCTGCGATCACGGCATGAGCGGCGGGGGGTGGCGGTAAAAGAGTCGAATCGCCCTGACTGTGCTCGGAGTGATCGCAATCGCAACTCTCGGGGATTAGAATATCGCAGGCGGGGGGTGACCACCGTGGGGGGATTGCTTGGGGTGTAAAGTTCTTGTCAACTAATCGATTAAGTGATCAAATCAAATCAGAAGAACTACCACTACCACCACACCAGCTCGTCTCGTCTATGTTGGCGAGTTGCTAGAAGATCCCTTGTACTGGCACCTTTCTCGCACTATGGTTCTGTGTCCCATGGCGACCACAACTAATCTGGCGACTACACCACAGAATGTCATGGTCCTCAGTCCAACGGGGTAAGTTCACCTTGAGACATGTTTTCATCCAAATTACCTCGTTCAGTGTGCTCTATACTACTACTACTACTACTACTAACAGCAATTTAGTCTGCTGTACATGCAACTCTGGCTTGCTTGCGAGCTGCATTGAAAGCCTCTGAACTAGGAAATATCTCCGCGTTCTTCTCCCCTTTTGTCTCTGACTCTATTGTGCGCGCGGCAATTATTCCACTTTTTAATTAAAATGTTCTCTCCGGGCCAGCGTCTCGGGGGACTTGAACCTTCTTCTCTATTTTGTTGAAAGCCTATAATGTAGTCGATTAATTGACAGAACTGCTCTACGCTCAGCCTGTATAATGATATATCTGTAGTTCTAGCCTAAGACCTCGAGCTTCAATCCCTGTGTGACGTAGGCACACATTATAGAAAGATTAATGAAGACAAATCCTGTGTCAGGTGTGTAATTCATGTTTCTAGAATGTCAGATCTGCTCTGCGGCTCCTGTCCGATCTTCTCTCTCTCTCTCAGCGATGTATTGTAGCCTCCCATTTTGGCATGGAAGATGCGGACATGGTTGATCTGGTTTCTTGATACCAGTATCTCTCTCTCTTTCTCGGTGTGTAAGTAAGATTTCTGCGGAGGCGAGCGAACTAGAAAGTTATAAGAATGTAAATGTCACAACCGCCGCCTAGAGAGATACAGAGGAACGTTTTGCTTGCTTTACTCTTTCAACACGCGAGTTTTGGTAATTTATTGTGAATATTTGTAGTATATTATACACTTACATGTGTGTTGATGCAGCTGGCAATAAATGTAAAGCACTTCAATGCGGGTTGTATTCTCAATTGGAAATGGGTGCTTCTTTCTTCGGGTATATATGTATAACAACAGTGGAAGTGTCGAATCTCCCATTGATTTGTGATTAATTGCAATTGAATTAGTTCCTATATATAATTTGTTTCTTTTTAATATAAAGCTAGAAATAGAGATCATTTCGGGAGTTTTAATCACCACAATTTAAAAAAAGTATATATTTTGTATATTTTTAAATATAATTTTCCCGCAATAATATGTAATTTAGTAAGCATCTATCCTAACTTTTGAAAGGATAGGTATACCTGTTGACCATATATAACCACAAAAGCGAAATATTTTCAGTGGAGTAATTAAAGACAGTCACTTTTATTGTCACTCTTATTGATTCTGCGTATATTATGCAGTTTAATATACTAAACTATAATTCAGCTATATCCGAAAGCTTTTGCAAAATAATGCCAACTGTTTTCAGATAATATACACCGGCAGGCAATATGTATGTTACAAACAACTTAGGTATAATATTGTTTGTAAAATTGTGTGTTATTAAAATAAAACGATTTTATATATTGAGGAAAATTTCCAGCGCGGCTAATGTATATGTGAAATGAATAAGACTGCAGTATTATACCCTTGTTTAAGACAAATACCTGTATACTCTGTTGCACTGTCTTTCTCTTTGGTATTATAGTTTTAATTTGTAATTCAAGTTTCCGCTAGTAATCTCGCCAACCACGCACGCTGGTGCGGTTGTGTTATCTGGGTCTCACTTTTTACCGAAACCATGCCAACCATTTTTTTTAGATATTATTATTATTATTGAATTATTGTGAACTTAACTATAATATACTGTTATACTGTACGTATGTATATATTGTACACATAATATAGGTATATAATGCGCAATCAAGATAAGAAAGAAGCGTAGACTTACTCCGGGACATAGTGTGTTCCCAGCGCAGAGATCTTTTGTATAGTTATTATTAAATAATTCGTGGATATGATACTCTAGCTTTTTAAATAATTGTAGCGTAGATGGATTATGAACATGTAGCTCAGTGCATGCACAATATGTTACACATAATATGTAGATAGTCTACAATTAATGCAATCGTTAATCTTTCTATTATTTATTTAAGAGATATTCTTCGTTGCAATATCATATTCAGGGTTTTTGTTGTTGTTGTGTTTTTTTGACGCCAAAAGATGATTTAATAAGAATCCCAGACGAATTTAATGATACGCCAAGGGCAGATCGCATTATATATATAGTATGCGTGTATGCACGTATATAATGAAATAATATTATCAGTTAAATCATTGAATTAATAATTAACAAGATAGCAGCCATAGGGGACTCATTTGTCCACCTATCTCTATGCATGTATAGGCCAGGGGAGCTAGGCATCAACCGTTTTGAGTGTATGTTACATATTATGTATAGAGAGCTGAAAATAGCATGGACAGATTGTTACACAATATACATATTATTATGCTTCAAGACTAATAAAACTAATTTTTACACTAAAACCTAATCCGCATTATGTCAATTGTGTTTGTGTATAATAATATATATATGTATATATACGATAATTATTTGTATAAGCTTTGCAGCAGCATGGGTAGACTATTAAGGCATTAATACCTAGATAATATATTCATTGTGCATATTCTTTATACTCAGTCTATAAGGCTATAATAATAAGGGGTACAGTGTTCTCTTCGTGTTGGGATCATGCGCTGGGATTTCTTTGTAGTGAATTAGTTGTTGCATCTATATTCTTATTATCCTCATCCACACACGCATACATACATATATTATGTCGGTGGGTCTCGGCATTAGTGGATTTCTTACATTAGTAGTAGTAGTAGTAGTAGTAGTATGGGTATTAGGTGTATATATATTCTATGCTGCTACTATACTTCAATCAGGAATTGCATCGTATGTAAACTCCCGAGTTTGTAGGTATATCTATATCGCATATATATATTAAATATAATGTAGAGTTGCGAGATATTTGTAATATTACTTTATTATGTAGATATCAGAAATATCCGGCAAAATGTTTGATTTGCCTCTCAATACACGACAAAAAGCTTCTCAAAATATGGAGTCATTATTTTAATTAGTTATATGTATATATGTCCTACGCATATAGCCGTCGTTAACGTGCGCCTATTTATGTCATACCGTCGTCAATATGGCACTTTTGAATTTAATATGTGCAAAGAAAGGGGTAAAAAGGGGGCATTCAGTGACATCATATATATGTGCGCGCTGGGTCATAGCATTAAACTGTCAATATTTTCATTTTAATTCTATGTTGACAGAATTCTTGGCTCGATTCATTAATGTCTCAATAATTGACACGCTTTTTATTGTTAACTAGTGTTTAATGTTTCTGAGTGATTTTTCTCTTCGTGCAGTAAAGTTCTAATTCGCTAAAATGTGAAAAGATGACTGCCATGCATTTCGTAGGAAATAGTGACTCGGTCCTGTGACTCGGCCATTATAGCGTTGGTGTTGTTTGCGTTCTAATAGTAATCAACTTAGGAATCAGTCTCTATGAAAAGAGATGCTTTCTTATTTGAAGAAATGTTGAAGACTTTTGCTGCGCCACATGATGCGTGGTATATAGTTGGCTGTTTCTTTTTATAGAATTCATGGAAGTATATAAGTTTTGTTTAAAATTGTAATTAATTCCTGGTCAACTCTGGTCTCTTCAAAAGAACTGTTTTCTCAATTCACTTCAACTAAACTCTGCCTTTGCTTTGATATAATAATTGGCTATGTATTTGGTCATTCAAGTTTTAAAGCGACATGCAATTAATTTCCCGAAAATTACTTTGCCAGCCAGCCAGCGTTTTAATTTGGTATTAATTTAGTACAGTCAGTAAGTTGAACACTGAATACTAACAAACAGTAAATAACTATCTCATATACCATCTCTGCGTGCCCTGTGTCTGGAACACTAGAATTCAAATTGTCATTGTCATGTTTGATAAAGTCTAACATGCCATGTTCATGAAATAACGTAATTATTATATGTATCATTTTATAGTAACAGATCTATTTCTCAGTTTTATAAAATGCCAAACACATCAGTCGTTGTTTTATATGGCTGGATTTCAAAGGCAATGTGCGCAGGAATTAATGTCCTGTATGTCGGAGAACTGGGCTAATTCGAAGTGACTTGTGTTCACCTCGAAGTCGGCATTTCTTGTCTGTTTAGTGGCGGGCAATATATTATTTCATGGCTGACTGCCCTGCACGCTCCCCCCCTCCTTCTCCCCATCGGTGGGTGATTTGTGGCGGCCAATGCTCCAGTAAACATGCTCATACACCGTCGTCGTCGGTAGGTTTGCCAAGACTGACGTTGATTAATTGCATAATTGGATTCTGGCGTGCGTCATTTTGTCTCGCGCATGTTCTTGGTGCGACCAAGGCCTCTCTTTGAGTTTACGAATATACCCGGCTGCAGAGTTGTATGTGTATATATAGAACAGCTACTACGACAAATGTCTCAACTGGAAAATGTCTCTACAGAAAGTCTAAATGAGAGAGAGAGATATAGAAAGCGATTGGAATTATATAAATCTGTCCAGGCTATGTATATATACTGCAAGTATAACTTGAAGCTCTCAACTATAAATAAGTACAGGCCATTTCGATTTATCCGTCAATTCGATTGCTTTGCTTTGCTTTGCTTTGCCTGGTTCTTGCAGGGAGGCGTGATTTCGCCTTGCCTCTCTCTTGGTCAGTGAACTGAACCAAATGGGGGCGGGCGGCGGTAAAAGGGACTCCCCTGGGTATACTACTTGTTGAGCCTGTTGTCTGTTCCCCCCTCTCTTCCTCTTCTGCGGACGAAGTTGGCAAGATCTGTCTGTCTGGCTACTCGTTAGTCAAAACTAATTCGAAAGAGATGGAAGGGGAAGGGGAGGGGCAGTATACGTACTGTAGAGATACAAGGTCTGGCACAGATTTTGAATTTGTCTTCTTTATCTTGACTGTCGTGTGAGGCTGTGATGGTATGTGTGTGTCTGTGTGTGTGCTCTAAACTTTGTACATCTCAAGAGAAGGGCGGAGTACTTCTTCTGTAATTCTACTTGGCTTCGGAGACTTGGCTCCAGACAAAGACAAGCGAATCGTAGAATCTCCAATTTCCGAATTGGGAGTAGAATTCAATTATATATGCAGAACGAAGTGTTTGGCCACCTATATAGCCAAAGAGCCAAGACGGTCAGTCACAGGGATTCCGTAAGCACAGAATTTCGCAAGCTTTCTATCTCAATTTCACATCCTCAGTATATCTCTATAGTAAGACGTGATACTCACTGTGTTGCTGCTGGTTCTCTTCTTGGTGTGTTGGATATAGCTAATATACATATATGGTCGTGCTTATTGGAGTAGTTATATATCGCGAGTACACCCACCACTCAGTGACACGTGCTGTCCTATCTGCGCAGTTCACTTGACTCGCTTCCGGCCCCGGCCCCGATTCTATCAAAGGTTCCCCTCTCTCTATTCTTTTCTTTTTGGGGCGTTGGCCGACTTCCGATGCTTGTGCCGTGGCAGTTGGTCCGTCGTCGGCGGCGGCTGGTCTCTCTCTTAGTTTCTAGAGAGAGAGTTTAACGGCTTATCTTCTGCATCTTATCAATTGAGTTGGCAATTGAGTTATAGATCCGCGCAGCCATTCATCCCTTCCATATTATATGAGTTCCTTTTAGAAGTCGGTGGTAGAAGTGTAATTATTAACTCATCTCTTAATTTATTCTTCGACTTTTCTTTTCCACCTCTTCTTTCTTCTCCGTGCACGTTCGTCCCAGCCTTCTTACAAATGCCGTCAGTGCGCCCATAATAATAATACAAATGAAAGACTCCACGGCACACCACACAAGTGAGGAAAGTCATTGAATTGTGACTATTCATATACGCACAGGGAAGCGGTTTTGCAGTCATTACCACCCTTCTGCTAGATATAGAGTTGACAAAAGCCTCCAATTCCCTCGAGGTTTCACTACGGAAATTATTGCGTTAAAGCCCTCCTTTGTAGAACCCATATATTGCTGACACAGGCAAATTCAACAATATAATCGTCAATTATTTGGAAGCGCGCTAGTAAGGTGTATATGGGAGTATATAATAGTATGTACACATATGCGTCTGTGTGTTGTTTGTGTAAAATGACAACTTCATATATACACATATATATGCATTTGTGTGTGAAAGTGTCATCAGATTTTGTCTATATACCCGCTATTTAACACCTTAATGCACTGCACTTAATAATGCGTGTGCTATAGGTGTGAGCAAATTAGAATCCCTATTATTTACCTTTGTTTCATGTTATATTTTGATTATTCACGCCATTTGAATTTGATTAATATTCTAGTTTTGCAAGAATATAATCGCCCAAGATACATCATTTATCCACCGTCGGTTTCATATATAATTGTCATTGAAATAATAATTAATAGCTCGCTCGCACTTATTTAGAAAATCGATATAGTGACAACTTTGATTCACTATAATCGGATATATTGAAAATATATGTTTGAATCGAATTGGTCAAATATATAATAAATATATACGGGTTCGACTAAAACCTGTGATCTATTTATTGATGTTAAAGGTTTGTTTACAATATATGTGTGTTAGGATCGTGGGGCGAACAATTTGACAAACTTACACTGTCGTGTTGGTAGTGAGTATATATAGTGAGGTTTGGTGGACGATTATAGTGAATAATCTGACCGCCAGGAGGACAGGCATCCTATAGGGACCCTGGGGAAATAGAATCTTGACTTCCACACCGAAAACAGCCATTTCCTGATCATTAATCAATCTTATGCAATGTATATACATATATGTGTGTGTATGTGTGTGTATTGGACCTATTATGAGCTTGAGACCTTCTACTGTGGGGATCTCTGCTGAGTACACACCTATGTAGAGGGGGGGGGAGATGAGAACAGCTATCTATACCTCCGGCGGCTGCTTATCTTACCTCTCTCTAAGGTCAGGAGGCATGTCGAGCCGCATCCTGTCTTAGGCACTTCCGCACTGCCCCCACCCCCCAAGAATGGAGGCCATTATCGGCGGCATATTTTGGCGAGGTTAACGCAATTTATTTTCCTCACGATTTCTTCTATTTCAGACTTTAATATGTTTCCATTTCCATATACATATGTATATATATTGACGGAAATATTTCTATATTTGTTTGGGGTTATTTTTTTATTGATCTCCGCAATAGTTGGTAGTTTCTATTTGATTCGTTTTTGAATTCAAAAGTTTGGTTTATTTTACTTTGTTGAAAACTTTGTGCTAAGAATTTGAAGAAGTAAGATTAATTATGGTCGAAAATGAAGAACCTTTCCAGAGCTAATGATAGAGATTATAATTGTTAAGATTGTTTATACAATAAGACTTTAGCTTTAGAAATGTGTGTGCACTTATTTCGAATATATCTATATACACATATATACTTTATATATGTACATATGAAGTAATTATATAAATGGCTAAATTGCAATGCAGAGATGTAAATTAAATGCGTTTAACCCGAGAAGATGTAGGCACTTAATAACCGTGTTTTTGTTTCTGTGAAAGAGGCAGGACCGCATTAATACGGATTCCTTATCAGAAAGTCTCGGCGCATGCTTTGTGTGCTTGGACACGTTCGCAATCGTGCGTTATACATATAATAACATGCCAAGATTTAATCTATAATGTACTGTCAACACATTGTACATGACTGGTACAGCATATTGTACATGACTGGTACAACATATTGTACATGACTGGTACAGCATATTGTACATAACTGGTACAGAATATTGTATATGACTGGTACAGCATATTGTACATGACTGGTACAGCATATTGTACATGACTGGTACAGCATATTGTATCTATATTGTAGGATATTTGCAAGATTCGATTTGCTTTTTCTCCCCGCATATGGAATGTGAACTATGCAGGTATATTATATTGTGTATAGCCTAATTTATACGGTTATCATAATATAGTATATTATCGTTATTTATTACAACTCGTCAAGCTGTTTCATTGTCTCTCAAGTGTTTGGCTTTCTTGGAAAGACACAGTGTGTAGTATATATGTATATCATGTCACTTCGATTGAAACAGTGCTGTGTGTTTGTGTATTCCAGTAAATAAGGGCAGCAGAACTTGCCTCATTGTCTGCTGGAAAGTTTGATTCATGGGTCCTGTTTGTCCCTGTCGTATAATTTCCTGTGTTTGCTGTTGTCCTCTTTCAATGGGTATATGCGAGTAGAATAATTGTTTCTGTTGGGATTTTGGGTGTTTGTGCCTCTCCCATAATACTAAAATCTGAATAGTTTGTTATTCTCAACTTACACATTGGGTGCTTTTTCTTTTCGCTAATTATTATCGAGGCGAATGGGCAATTATACTGTAATTCTTGTATACTAGTTCAGCTGTTGTCATGGGAAGCAAACACTGCATTGCTGACACTACGTGTATATTGTACTGCTAGTAGATGCAGGTATAACAAGATTGAGACTTTATTGATTCTATATTATAGCAAACATATTTTATCGATTGATTAAATGCATGTATCTGTATGTAAGTGTTGTCAAATCTTTTCACTCTTGGATTTGTAGTGATTGAAGTTTTTCGTATAAAGGTTTGAATAAGCCTGTTTTTTTTGTGGGTTTTTAAATGGCAAATATATATTTCTCCTTTGTTTTAAAAGACGCGTGTGTAATGTATAAATGACGTTCACCAATTAACTATACACTCTTCAATGTAAATACCTGCTCTTATACAATATCTTACAGAAATTTATCGTGCATGAGACCAATTTATTTGCACATTGTATAGAAAGAATGTTGTTTTGGCGTTGTAGTTTTTCACTGAAATCAATTAAGTAGCATTGTAAACTAATCTCTCCTAAGACCAGGGCGATGTGTATGATAACGGTATAACAGGCCTTTCCGTAATACATTAATAATGCTTCTTCCCTGGAACAATCAGCTGTTCTGGGTGATGAGACCGATCATATTTCGTCCACAGTGTCCCAATGAATTGTCTCCGCTGTTGAACATACCGACATATATACATAATAATTTGTAACTCTCATCGGAGCATAATCGGAGGATTAATGTCAGGCGTCCCAGGAGAGCTGGAAATAACTAGAATTGGATACAGCTTTCGTGGAAATGTTTCATAATTTATAGGAAACAATCAACTAATTGACTGGTAATCGCTTGGCTACAATACTCCCCTTTGTTTGTGGTTTGGCCTGGCTTTTGACAGCATTTCATTTCGGGGGGTGATTTCTCTCTCTCTCTCTTCGTGTTGGCATTCTTTTCTCTGACAATTTCCGTGCTTCTACCTTCCTATCATATACTACACTTGTTTCTAATTTAATTATGTTGATATTATACAGAAAGTTTAGAAGGACAGAGGAATGTGACCGCCTGGTTATAAATTCTAATCACCTCGATTGATAACAGGTCTATAGAGTAAGTTGCTCGTTTTTCACCAAATATCTCCCAATGTACACTTTACTAACTTGCTTACTTAGTTTACTGATGATGCGAGCCAAGAATACGCCGTCATAATATACTGCACGATTGTAGGTATGGTTGGTTGTGTATATAGGGGGTGGGGGTTCTGTGCCTATTCTGTCTGTGATATAGCAATGTTTGGTTGGCGGAAAGAGTCTAAGAGAAACGTTTGGTATCTGTGCAGAATATTAGGGATTTAATAGATGTCAACATGCGCAATGGTGCTTCTTCAAAATACATAGGTCTCGTTGACCTGGGGGCTGCCGCTGCAAGTACATGGCAAGGATTATTGCTTTGATTGCCTCTCTCTCCTCTTCGGGTATTGGTGCACTGGCAGGCAGGTGAAGGAGTAGAGAGAGGAACCAGCCTAACAAGCGAGGCAAAGGGATTACTTACTTAGCCTGCGTTAGGCTAGAATAATATGGGGCTTCTTGAGGTCATTCCCAATTGCTGGCAGCACAAGGGGCACCCCTCTCTCTGGCTGTGGCGCTGTACGCTCTTGTGTTAAGAGAGAGAGGGGAGAGAGAGGAGAGTCATGCATGTCTAGGGGAGGGGTATACAAGTCACGTGATGTTCTTGTTGTGTGTTTGTCTATCTGTGTGACTCCTCTGTGTGGTGTTTGCTTGCTTATTCATTCAGGCACTCGGTCGCGGATACAGCACACAGGGACGCACTTTTGCCAGTTTATTGCTGACTCCTCTCTCAACTAGTTGACTGCTTGCCTTTTCCCCTTCGCTTTGGGACTGCGACTCCCTTTGTCACATTCTGACGTTAAAAAGAGGTTGCTTGTGGAATTGTCGCGATTTGATGCTGGGCAGTTAAGTGCTAAATTCCGTTGTTGCCGGTTGAAGCAGGATGCAGTTATCCCTTCGCGGCGATGTCCACCACCTCCTTCTCGGGTAAACCGCCATTGCACCACCTGGCAGCAGCAACAACCGCCGCCGCCAACAACCGTCAGCAGCAGCAGCGCAAACCACGACCACCGCCACCGCCTCGTCGACACCGGCTCGTGTTCGGTTGTGTCCCCTGCAGCGGTCGTTCTCCCCGCTCCACCGTCCAACAAGCTGCTACGGCTGCCCACAGTAATCCCTCGCTTCCCCTGGAGTTTCGACTCAACCACCAGGAGGAGGAGGACGAGGAGGATGACGATGAGGCAGAAGAGGAGGAGGACAGTGAGGAGGAAGAGGACCGCCTGAGTATGAGCATGACAACGCTGTCCCTGCGGGCGGGCGGTGGGGAGAACAGTAGCCATCACACGACGACCACGAGTGCTGGCAGCACTGGTAGCCACAAGAAGACGGCCGGTCCCCCGGTACCACGTAGAAGTGCCCCCGACGGCTGTGAAGTCGGCCGGGTACTCCGTTTCCTTCGGAGTAACGCCGAGTGTCCCACCTCCTCGCCGCTTCAGTTCCGCTCGCCGCCTCCGGCCCCGATCCCGATCCCCCAGCCGCCACCGCTTCTTACAACTTTCAAGAAGACGACGAACAATCCATTCCTCTCGTCGTCTTCTTCTCCCTCGACCACAGCTGATGGTGGTCAACAGGATTCCCCAGTGTAAGTTCTCTCTCTCTCTCTCCCACTCTAAGTCTCTCCGCACTCGGGGCTCGCTCTAGACCATGACTCATTGTGTCCCACATTTTGTGGTGGTGGTCCCGTCAACAATTCAATCAATATTACTTCACAGTGTCAACACCCCGCGGTCTTTCCTTACCGTTCTGTTAGACTCTCTCTACTGTTTTCGCTTTACTTACTGAAAAGCCAGGCCAGTGTCGTATCTATGTATGTATGCAAATGGTTCCCGTGTGACTCAGCTCTCCTTGGATAATAATCTCCCTTCACGGCGCTGTGTTCAGCATTTTGAGCCCGAGCTGTAGAATGTGTGCCCTGCAATGCGCTAGTCATACTATATAATATAACACGCCTAATATATGTAGAGATGGGGAGATACTTACTTATTAGTGTTATGGGTGGCTAACTGTGCGGCTGATTAGGCTACAGTAACTCTTCTCTCTCTCTCTCTCTAAGCTGAACACTCCCTCAAGGGTACCTATATACCAGTCAATCACTCTTCTCTCTCTCTCTCTAAGCTGAACACTCCCTCAAGAGTACCTATACACCAGTCAATCACTCTTCTCTCTCTCTCTCTAAGCTGAACACTCCCTCAAGAGTACCTATTCACCAGTCAATCACTCTTTTCTCCTCTATGCTGCAGGCCTCATCTTGTCATGTTTCTTAAAAAGAGATCGTTGTATTATATTAGCGACATTTTTAGTCTCTTTGTTTAACTAAATTTACTTTGTCCTACACACACTGGAAACTTACTTAATAATCGATTTGTATTTCATAAAATCGAATTACGCTTTTTTTTATACGCAAGCCGTCAATTATTGTACTAGGCTGCATTCATTGTTGCAGTAAACTATTGCAATGCGCAACTTATACTCCAATCACTCCATGGAAGGAAAACTAATCCGACTATTTACAGTACCGCTTCTTATCTTTTATTTCACGAATCAATGCCATACAATAAGCGTCTTTGAAAGAAGTGAATGCGGTCAGTAATCCACCGAGGATTAATTCCATATTTATCATTTACTGACTGCATTCTTGATACATATGTATGAAGTATTCAGCTTACTCGGTATAACATTGGTATTGGCTTCTTTTTATCTAATCAGTCACTACTTTCCGGGATAGGTATATTTGTTTCATACTATTTACAACCAATATACTATAAATGTATTGATTTTTATAGTGTGAAATTACTTCTATGACTCAATATTATAGTATGGGTAAATCCATTCTTGCTGTTCAACGTTATATTAGCGGTTAATAATACTCTCCTTGTTCTTGCCTAATAAAAGGGTTAATGCCTTCCAAACCTGAGGAAGTAGTTTACATATAAATGTAAAAAAGAAGATTTCTGTAGACAGTGAAACAGTGGATTGGATTTTAACAGACAATGCTAGTTGAGTATGAGTCATGACAATTTCACTCGGAGACCCTCTGCATTGCATTTATATGTATGTGTTGTAAACTGATTTAGATGTAAACGCATTGAGTAGTATATATTAAGTTTTGTTAGCCCCTTAGCCCACTGGGCGCGTGGATTATTTCGGGCTTTTTTTTCTAGAAAGCTGTTTAGAATGATCAGTTTACTAGTTTTATTCAAAATTTGTCTTATACGTTATGATTTTTTAAGATAAATTGTATCTATTTTATAACAACTGATTTTGCAACAATAATTGACTAGTCAGGGTTTTACGCTATTTTGACATTGCCATCAGTTAAGTAATAATAATAACAATTTAAAACAGGGACTATTTTGTAATAATAATTGATTTTTGTTATTTCGTCATTACCTTTTATTTATAACACGTCACTTCATTGTAAGCAATAATTGTAGTTTTCTAGAAAACTAATAGTTGGTCTTTCTAGCGCTACAGTTAATTTTTACGCGACCATTCTTCTACAGGCTACTTGTGAGTAGTGCTGTGCAGAGTATGTCAATATAATTGTTAAAATAAATTAAAATCAGAAATAAATAAATTTGATGAAATAACAAGAAAGCGCATCGCTCACCAATCATGTAAGTTAAGTAAAATGGAAAGTACTGTATTCCTATTTTCAATTTGCAGACGTGCATGCAAATGGCATAATAATATATTAATTTTGTGAGCTCATAGTTTATGTATTTGCCCATATGTAAGTAAGAATCGATCGATCAGGCGCATAACATGTTCCAGTGGAGTGGTATATTAGGAGGCTGTAGTGACTGTGTAACAAGGCGATATATGTACATACTTGCCATAAGTTGGAAGAATTCACATGTCAGAATAGTTTGGTTAGGCCTGGCTTGCTGCTTTTCTCTGCTAATTACAGGAAATGTGGCATTGATTCGTGGCCTGTTGCGTTGAAGGGAGAGTTAGTTACCCTGCCTATAGCCTAGCGCAGCCTACATGCAGTCATGTTCCGTCGTTGTATAATATGAATAGTATTGTAAATGTACGTGCATGCAGATGGAGCAGTTGGCATGCAGTCAACCACAAAACTTTGTTGTGTGTCAGTACAATGAATTCTCTGCATGTTTGCTCGAGGAATTCATAATGTAAGTAAGTAAGTAAGTAAGTTGTAGTATTGTCTGCAGGCAGTCAGTGTATTATTATTCTATTTTCACAGTAGTAATGTAGTAAGTTATTGATGCTTTGGTTTCTGTGAGCTTAGCTTTCGAGGTTAGGACGCCAATTCACGGGCGTTAAGGGGTGGGGGGCTCGAATTCTCGCAAAACAAACATGACGATATGAAAACGAAGTAGATTGTCAATTATTCAATCATTCATTATTGCATGTTTTAAGTATAACAGACTCCAAATTTGTAAATTGCAATTTGCACTGACTTAGAATAGTATTGATTTTTATACTTTATAGTTAATTTCTGGATTTTTAGGGCATATATGTATTGATTTCTTACGTTGCTACTATGTATCTAGCTGCATACTATAATAATAATAGAAGAGATTGGAATCGTAAACTTTGTGAGATTTGTACTCGTTGCTATAGATACTTGACTCGTTTGTGGTAATGTATTGCTTAATTTGAGAGCATTTAGACAATGTTTATGCCTTTCTTTTGTGAATTTTAGTCCTTGTGTCTGTTTGACAACTTGATTTGGAATCTATGACGGATCAATGTTACGGCACTATTTGATTTATTGTTGCATGATTTATATATATATTCATTCATAAGATGAAAAACTACGAAATGCAATTTTAAAATATACCTATTTGGAATAGTAATAATTGATAAGTTGCTTTAGTAAGTTGATTTATTGAATATTATTGGCCTTACACCGAATCAATACAAACTTGTGAAAAGTAAATCTTCATGAATATTCAAATGTGGTTGTAGATTTTGAACAATTGGATAGCTTTACACTATTTAAAATGTATTTCTGCTTTGGTATTTAAAAAAACACATTAAAAATATTGTGTAAATTTTTTTGTAGATTTTTTTGTAATGTTGCCTCCAATATAATTTTTATTATTAATACATAAATAATGCTTTGCTGTGTTTGACTTAAAATGTTGAGATGCTGATTACATCTTTTTGTTATACCATAAACAAATAATAGTTTAAAATATAGGCAAATACGACCTATAATAACTTTATTGACGTCTTTCTTGGCAAATTTCACTATTTTATTTTCGCAAGTTTGCAAGCCTTTTTCCCTACCTCCCCCCCTTCCATCCCCCCCTGTTAGAATTACGTTGCTAAGCAGTGTAGCCTTGTTATTCGATTGTTTATATCGTCTCAGTCTTCCGTACAATCTACATAATTATTGATTTAATTGAGTTTTGCCTGTAATGATATTAATATTTATTTCATGCTTTGAAAGCAGCATTTTGGGATTATATAATTTATGTTTAAGTACTAACTGTAGTTTTCTTCCTTTATGTACACACACAGAGCCTCAAATGTCGATAGTCCCTACTTGCGCTTCTGGCTCGCTCCTCCTTGTTCCCCATTTTATCCCCAAAGTCTACACCGTCCACGATGAGCAGTGTGTAGCTCGATACCGAGAGATTCCGCCTCTCGCGGCATTTTATTAATCAATGCACAGAGCTTTCTCTGAGAAAGAAAAGAGGCGTAGAGAGCAGGTACCTTAGTGTTACAAGGGCTGCGTGGAGAAACATGTTTCCGAGGCTCTCAAAAAGGGGGGAAAGATTGGTTCTTCTCCAAAAGTGGCGTGTTTTCTTGAGAGCGGGGGGGGATAGCTGCTGATTTCAACGCCTGGCGTGGAGTTCGAGCAGCGGAGCAATGGCAATGAAAGCAAGCGTGGTTTTTATCTGTTCTCGGAGGTAGTGTGTCCCTTCGTAACACACAGTCAGGAAAAGCGACACCGACACAAAGATCGTTTCTGTCTCTGCTGTGGTGTTTAGTGTCTCGTCTAAGAACAGTGCTTTTGGCATCGATCCAGCTATTTAGCTATGCCTATAGACCAACAAAACGTGTTTCACTATCTCTGCAAGTCTTCGTGACCCCGCTTGTGTTATACCTATACCTACCTATATGCGTGCATATTGTATATCATGGATGGATATCACAAGGGAGGCACTGTAATCTGATGCCCTGGGAGGCGTCTGCATAGAATGGAACTTCCCCGCTTCCGTCAACCTTCCTGGGCCCCTTTTTTACTATAGAACGCTCTCGGTTCTTTCTTTTTGTAAATTGCTATAACCCAACTTCCATCCATTTTCTTTACACGGAATTTAATATATCGCCATCAATTTTGAAAATCTCGATAGGTATATGTTTTTTTTTGTAAATTCATTTTAATTAACTTTTAGGTTTTCGTTTAAAAAAGTTGTATTAACTATATCGATTTTCTTCCGGGAAAATTGTCTTTATTATTGGAATGACACTCTTAGCTACACAGCGCATGTTTTATGTAGTTTTAGAATTGAAACCAAGTAATCTTCTCTTGTTTATTTTGCATTATTTTGGCTTTTAAGTTACAGTATAATCTTATTTGAATTCTTGTTGCATTCCCGGTAACTTCTTGGGTACAACGATGGAACATTTATTTTGTTTCGATTTACAGGTGAAAACGGTATCGTTGTAAAGCGCTTTGTTCTCTGTAGTTATTTAATTCAATAATATATCGAAGCAAGTGTTCCAGTCATGAAATCAAGGTGAGGCATTGATTACTAATCAATTAACGTGATAATGATAGTGCTAGAAGGGCGTGGATAATGTCAGCCCTGTTGAATGCATGTTGTCACTTTGATGAGCTAATTATACGTGTTGCCATGACAGCAGGATTTGTAGAGTTACTGCACAACAGTTTGTAAAATCATTTTAATGAAACGAACAAACAAACATACTAATACAATGTCAGGCTACTGTTATAGTCAAGGCAGGTTCAGTAATATAGGGATATCATTGCACAAGCGCCTGCTTAGCATGTCAATGTTAGTGTGTTCGTTATTCTCCCACTTTGTATATTTAGTGAGTCATCGCACACATCACGGAAGCAGTATACTAACACAAAATATGTTTGCCGAGCCACGGTCACTCCTCGAATCTCGCTTATCGAGAGAGAGAGAGAGAGAGAGAGAGAGAGAGAGAGAGTGAAAGCTTCAATCCTCTTTAATATACAGAAATAGATTTTCGAGAGAGAACTCAAATCCACTGAACCGATTTGTAGGTGTATAATAATCGATTAGCACACACGATTCTCTCTTCCGTATACATAAGAGCGAACTTTCAATTGAGCTAGCTTTAACCTTACCCGAGTGAAAGAAGGAATAGACCTGGCTTAAAATTGGTCAATCTTTAAAGCTCGCTCTTATGAAAGGCCGCGGCATTGTAGAGGTTGTGTTTATTGTAGCTATTGCTGATCGATGTTATTGATACATGCTATTGCTGATACATGTTATCAACGCTGTATAAGCGGTGATCTATGATAGTCGATATAGTCAATATAATTGATTACTACAACTTATATAATGAATAACACATCTCCCAATGCGTGCAGACTGCTGGACAAGCTGCTCGTGGTATGCCCCAACGTGGACTACTGCGAGGAGGTTCTGCCTCGCTGTGAACTGGAGCCCCATCTGCTCTACTGGTGCCGAGGAGCCGTCACGCAGTGCCCCCACTCGCGCCTCGGCTGTCCCTTCCAGGGTCCTCGGTCTGCCCACGCCGCCCATAAGCTCGAGTGTCGCTTCCGTCAGGAGGGCAGTGGTGGTCCCGAGGACGGCGTAGGAGGCGGCCCCGGAGGCAAGACGGCAGCTGGGGGCACAAATGCGGGCGGTGGAGCGGCTGGCGGAGGCCCTGGACTCACCAATGGTATGAACGGAGCGGTTGGAGGTGGGGGTGGTGGTGGTGGGGCTGCCGGGGAGAATGCCTGTGAGTAGACACAGAGGAGGGCGGCTGTCGGTTCTGGCTTTACTCACTCGCGTTCTGTCTCCTTTCTGCTTTATACAGATTCAACTGGGGAGAAGCCGCCAATAGCTGATGGAGAAGTCACAACGATCGAGATTGCTAGAGGGGGCCATTGTGACTTGGGGCTCAGTTTCGTTGGAGGTTGCGATACTCCTTTGGTGAGTTCTCTTCTCCTTTCCTTTCCTTTCCTTTCCTTTCCTTTCCTTTCCTTCACTCCTTTCCTTTCATCTCTCATTTCTTCTCCTCTCTTCAGATGTGCATCATCATCCAGGAAATTTATCTCGACGGAATTGTAACCAAGGACGCCAGATTGAGGCCTGGAGACCAGATACTCGAGGTAAGAACTCATCAATGGAAAGAATTCGTTTTCACAGTTGAAATGATGGCAATAATATATCTATAATCCCCTTTAGCAGTTACACTCTTGACTAGTCGATACGCCATGAAAATTATCTGTTATTCTCTCATTTTAACTGAAACACAATACGGTTTAATATCGTCAATCAGACGTATTAATCTTGTTTGGGATAATTAGTCATGAGTGATTGTTCAACTTCAGCTTGACTACCTAGCGATAAATTTATATTCCCCAGCCCGACGATTTCACTGTTACTTGAGTTAGCCACAAAACAAGTGATCCATTTCATTGCTTGATCCCCCCTCCCCCTCCTTTTCATATCTGATTATATTCCCTTGCGAGTTGTATTGCAATAAAACCAAACTTTATCGCTATCGATTTCTGACCCCTTCTATCGATTTTAATTCAATTAATACACCGAGTAGATGAATATTTTAGACTCCCTATTTTTCTACAAATTTTAACTCTCACTCATTATATAGGCTATTTTTTAATCAAAAAGGAGTAACGTAAATTGGACAGAAGAATTAACTGCTTTACAATTTGGGTGTAATTAAAATTGAAAGTATTTGAAAAGTATTTTGGGGAGAGTTTAGCGAGTTCACCTTGTGACCAATGAATTATAAATTGAGATTTTAAAGTTTTGTTGTAACTATAAAGAAGAACTGTTCAGTGATACTTTACGTATATATGATTAAGACATTTCATGATGTTATCGATTATGTTGCTGTCTATATTTGGTTGCTATGACTGCTTTTTAGCTATTTATATAACTACATTTAGGACATGATAACACAAAATATTGCTTTGTTTACTATATCACACTGGTACTTTCAATAATTTGGTTGCTATGCTGTTATAATTGTGTTGCTATGTCTCACTTTGGTTGTTACTATGCCCGTTTTATTCACAGTAGTTTATGGTACTGGTTTATAGAACGGAGATATTCTGTATTGCAATGTACAATGCTTTGGTTGCTATGGCTACTTGCAGGTGAATGGCGAGGATCTCACCCAAGCGACCCATGCTCAGGCGAAACGGGCCCTCTCTGCCCTGAGCAACCTCTGTCGACTCACTGTTTATCGAGAGAAAGCTGAAGAGGCTCATCCTATGGACAAGGAGGGTAAGTCGGGATCAATATAATATACATGCATAACTTATTGTCACCCATCCTTTCTCTATACATATATGCTTTTCTTTTCTCACTATAGAAATCATCATCATCATCCTCTCAAAGCGAAATGACAAGAAACTTGGCATCAAACTTGTCGGCAAAAAGTAAGGTTCACTTCTTTTCAATTTTATGTAGACCTATGTTTCTGACTTATCGGATAGAAGTAGTGGGTATTGATTTGTTTACACCAATCAAAAGAAAACTGACTTATCGGATAGAATAAGTGGGTATTGATTTGTTTACACTAATAAAAAAAAACTGACTTATCGGATAGAATAAGTGGGTATTGATTTGTTTACACTAATAAAAAAAAACTGACTTATCCGATAGAAGAAGTGGGTATTGATTTGTTTACACTAATAAAAAAAACTGACTTATCGGATAGAAGATTGAAGTGGGTATTGATTTGTTTACACCAATCAAAAGGAAACTGACTTATCGGATAGAAGAAGTGGGTATTGATTTGTTTACAAGTATAAGTATTTGCGTTTACGTTTGTACAAGTCTAAAATGCAGCAAAGTGCAGATATTTTGAGGATACAAAAAGATTTGTTTATCTGTCTCGTGTGACGAATAAACTGTCTACTTTCCCTTTTTGGGTGTCGATCAGTTCAGCAGTGTTGTATCCGCTCTTCCTTCCCTCTCTACAACCTAAGATTTATTCTCTCTCTCTCTCTCCTCACTTCTCTGCTTCTCTCTGTAAAGTGGTATGAACGCACGCTCGTGTTTATGAATGCATCTAATAAGACGTATCTTTCATACCTGTCAAACAACTCTCAAATTGGCCTTGCACATTCGGAGTCTGCTTCTATTCTATCTCAATAAGACGGCATGTCAACAAGTGCACACTTGGACTTTATCATATTGATCCACACCAACTCGTCAATAGGGGATCTAAGTAATAGCTATACGTGAATTACTACTGTCTGGTTTATTGCGTTCTTTTCGTTACCTTACTCTCAACTATCTTTTATTTCTTAATGGGGCTGTTTCTGTTGGCCTTTAATAATAGTTTAAAATGAATGTGTCATTAATTATTGATTACAACGAGACGTACGTATTGATCCAGTATAATTAGTTGACATTGACACCTTAGGTTGCTTATTGATTTTGAAGAAGTTACTGAATTTAAATACCAATTTGTATAAGTAAACATTGGAATGATAAACTATATATCTGTATAAATAAATGTGCTTTTATACACAGCTAGAGCTGCTATTATTCTATAGAATAACTTGTTTTATTTCTTTTGAAAATCTTTGTTGTTGACGGAAATATTGCTTCCTTCGGGTTTAATAATCCCGCCGAAAACAGGTAGAAAAGGGGGGGGGGGAAATGAAATTTATTTTGCAGACGTTACAAATAGTTGCTATTAATTTTTCAGATTAATATGATATATAGCTTTCTTGATCATTATAGACAGAGAAGTATTTAATATTGTGTTAATATACTCTCTAATACCATCCGGTTGTCTTTTTCTCCCTTTTCCTAATCCGATCCAGTTCCTTGTGCAATGCACTGCATACTTATATCAGTTTAAGATATACTTAAATGAGTTATTATATACTGAAAAAAAGGGAAGACTTTGGAATACTTATGTTATTACAAATATGTATATACATATAAGGGGTAAAAGAGATTTGGCCATTAATTTCTACTTTCCTCGTATTATTTCTTCGTAATCTTTATGCTCATTCTGTCATAACAGCACACCTTCACGATGTAGAACACACAGTCAGACATAGTTGCTTTGATACTTTCCTTTTAGTTACTCTTTTCCCTAATTTGAGGGATATTTCGTATAGCTATCTACTATTTAGGTATGTGATTGTTTTTGCCACGCTAGGAGCCTTGTAAATGTGTAGTGCGGAACATATATATTGAATGCTCCATAATCCTGTACACCCTTGTATAATAATAATATGTAGTAGCGTGTTTGTTGTGGCTCTACATATATTGTAGTTGGGGGGATATACATAGTTACTGGCGTAGTGGAGAGTGCATAGTATTTATTATCTGTGCCGAGCCTCGACCAAGATTTGGGGGGAGACTGAATTGATTCCAGCAACGCAACGCGCGGGAATCAATGAATTAGACAGCTCAGCTGTGAAATCACTAACTTCACTAACTTCACTAACTTCACTAACGAAGGAAGGGACAAGGATGCGAGGGGACTTTAGGGAACCGAATCCACTTGAACTTGTAGACTGCCTGTCCATCTTTTCTTGTATTTAATTAATTAATCAATTCCTGCCTCTCGTCTATTCTTTTGGACTCTCTCTCTCTCTCTCGCTGCCTTAAAAGCGCTTAAGTCTGTGGCCACTATCTCTAATGAAGCAAGGACGAAGTAACTGAGAAAAGACACGAACGAGCGTCTTCATTCATTAGTGACTGTCACTGGGGAGGGAGAAGGAAGTAAGAAAGTGGGGGGATAACACTTGCCTTGCTACCTGCCTGCTCTGTGGTCAGTCAGTTCAGTGTCAATCACCCGTGGGTGGGTTATTAATTTCATTTCCAATCAGAAAAAAGAAAGAAGGCAGTTAGATGCACTATTTAGTCAGGCGCGTTGTCATGGAAATATATCAACTTCCAACCCTTAGCTGCAGCAGTATGATCAGATTAGTAAATGTGATAAGATGACCAATTATTATTGTGTCGACGTACGTTGCTATGCTGGACTGTTGACCTTAGCAACACACTTACACACCCCCCCACCCCTCCCTCCTACACTCTACTTGGATAGGAATCGTCCGGGATTGTACATTTTGGGTTTGGTGAAAGAGGCCGAGGCGGATTTGGACGGTCGACTGCAGAAGGATGATCGAATTCTTGAGATCAATGGAGTGGATCTGAGAGGCGGGACACAGGACGACGCAGCCGAGATCATTTTTGTGAGTTGGCTTTGACTTCTTCTTTCATTGATATATTTTATATTTAAGTCTCTTTATATCTCCGGTTTGACTTACAAGAATAAAGAAATTACTATTATGAACAACTCTGTCTTAGAAGTAATTCTAGATAGCTGATGCAAATTAGGTTTTTACTTGTTTTTTTCTCCCCAAAAAAAGGAATCTTTAAATTAAAAGGGGATTATTTTTTAACGCCTTTATTTTCCCATGAATATTAGATCTACGCGATATATTATAAGCCACCTAGATTGACGATCTCACTAAGGTGGAGTAATAATGTAAGAACATCGAGATTAGTTTGCAGAAATTTTAATCTATTTTATGTTCGTAAATTTTAATATAAAAAAACAAAACAAATTATACTACTGCTTAAATAATGTTCTTCGTTTATTTATGTTTTAGATTTATTTGATTTGACAGGTTTAACTAACTTGCAAACCTTTTTTATATAAGATAGATAAAAATAATACTCGATTTTGGGCAGTTAACAGAACGTAGTTTTAATGTCTCGTCGTAAATAGACCGAGTTTTAATGTGCGCAATAACCGAATCTGTGCTTGATAGTTCTTCCGAATGGCATAAATTACACGCAAAGGAATTAATAACAATGGCGGATTCGGCTCTTTGTACCCATTTATTATATCTCAGAGAGTTTGTGCCGACATGTTTCACAGGTGATTACTACAATGGACTATTTTATAACTTATTTCATAGCAAGCAAAGAGGCGCGCCAACATTATTTCGGTTTTATTCGGCAATAAATCTAAACGCTTTTGTATTTTTGTGATAGTTTAGTCAATCGATTTGTCAGAACTATTTTTATTATTTTGCTCCTAAATATAAAAAACAAAAAAAACACCGCAATCAAAATTTTACTATCAACAAACTATTAACTAGTATTTTTTTCTACTAGACTACTACAGTATTAAAAAACAATCTTATTTAATAACGAAGTGGGTGATTTTTAAGGACAACTTAGATATCGAAAGCCAGAAGGTTACATCTAAGTTGTTACAAAATATGAAAACTTTGCAAGAAACTATCGTGGAATAAGGAAACTTTATCCAGTTTTAAATGCTACAGGAAATAATCGATGAGGGCTTTTACTCGACTCCATTATGGCGGTGTCCAATTACCGTATTAACATTCACCAACATTAGCGTCTTATTCATTGTTTCTCTTCTAACTCTCGTAAACAGCAATTTTAATTAAAAGTTATTTTTACTTCTCGAAAATATATTATACGCATTAAGATTCTTTACTACTCGTAACGTTACAAGTAACATAATTACAAAATCTGTCTTTTTTAATATATTTGTTATATTTTTGGGTTAATCTCTATTTTTAAACGCATTTTATTGATTTTTGTTCCATCATTTCAGTCTGCGACTGACCGCGTGGCATTCACAGTGTCCCGTCTGTCAAGGCCCCAGACCCCGGACATCATTCGGACGGCTAGCGGAGAGAACATCACCGAC
>JAYRBW010066507.1:0-28406 GCA_036023295.1 Invenusta paracnida | reverse complement strand
TGATGAAGGTACACACGTACTGAAAATTCAGGAAATAAACTTTCATAGTGTTGTGGAACTTATCTTCTTAATTTAATTTACATATGTTCTCATAAACGATTTTACTTCAAATTTAAAACTCGCGCTAGAGATAACTGGAATATACATATTTTGCGCATTCATTAAAGCTACAGACATTATAATTTAGTGAAACTACACCAGTAGACAATATCTGACCAACAGGTCACATTATTTACTTTTAATCGGTTTCAACTACACACACTATATTGGCTTTCTTCTGCTTTACATATATTTCAAACTTATTTCTAGACATCACATGTTCTAGACATAAAAGCATTTAAGAGGCAGATATAAATTATCAGAAAGGACATTTTGCATTTTTTTTCAGCAATGGTCTGTATTAAAGATGTACCTACAACGACCAACAAAATTAGTACAGTTTAAAGTATTTTAGATTACTTTCTTTAGACGTATATTTAGATGTTTACTTTCAAGCTTTATTAGGATTAAACGTAAAAGTAAATATATATTCAAAAATGTACATCTTTTGATTTACTTGATCACTTAAACGCAACTAAAAGTTTTACAATTTAAAAAATACGTATAAACTCCCATAATTTGTTTTAAATGTATATGTACGTATATAATCCAATACTCTCTATATATACATATACTCTCCATATGTAATTACGGTAGTTATAATTTCAATAAAACCAGAAGACTTCGAGATTCAAAATCATAACATAATATTATATAATACAAACTAAAATTTATTTTCATGATTTCTGAAAAATACAACATATTAATCAACGTAGGTTAAAGACTACTACAACACTGTTTAAATTTCTTAATGTTTTACGTTATATTTGTTTTCCATATTTTAACTGTATTTAAAAAATAAAATTTCACTTATAAGAGATTATTTATAGCTAATCATATATAAAAAATCACAGTGCTTTCTCGTGATTTTCAAATTAAATCAATAAATATAAAAGAATATTATACATAAATTACAACAATAAACATATATTTCCATTATTTCAATTTGTATAATATGTAAACACCACTGACAAATGGAAGACATTTTCCACAAAATACTTATGTCCCGTAAATCATTATTTTGGGAAAAAACAAAATTTGTTGCAGTTTACAAATTTAGAAATTTAGATACTTTAATTATTGTTAAATGAATTGATTATCTTTCTTCAGTTCTAGTCAAAATTCTACTTACTATGATTATATCCTACCTAGCTTCACAATTATAATGAAATTATTATCGTAGTTTTAGGATTTTGATCGACATATGCATTGCATTTTTTTAAATTATAGACAACTAAGTTAGGTAAACCTTTAAAATATTTAATATTAGAAAATTGATTAATAATAAAAAATAAATGATAGCAAATTTTCAAAGTTAAAAATATATTTTCAATATCAGAACAGATAACAGTTAACAATAAACAATTTTTATAAATTGAAAATTGTATCTGTAAATTATATTATAGTATATATGTATATTAAAAATTGTTTACAAACATTATTGATAAATATTCCTATACAACTATTCTATAGACTATACCATTTTGAAATATTAACCGCTCGTAAACAAACAATTATATAAAAAAATACAAAAACATATAGTTATGGTTTTAGTTAAATTATTTAAAACCTCTACGATGAAGAATAAATGCTCTTATTACGTAGAAATATAACAAATATTGATAAATGAATGGTGTACATCTTGATTAAAGTTGCATGCAGGAAGAGAACAAAGTGACTGCGAGGTTAATATCATAAGCGTCATGGAAGTTTACATTACTATCAATCCATATTTGATAGACAATATATTTTAACAATCTTAGTAAGCAATCCGCTTTTGTTTATCAAATAGTCTACTCTTTAAATATTTAAAGTATATAGAATAGAAAAATTGCCACAAGTATTGATACAAAAAGCATCATAAGCACTATCTCCTTTTCTTACGTGCTAATCTATTCATTTATTGTATACTTTGCTTATAAAAAACAGTCTAAGGAGTATCATATTGCTGTATATTAAACTACATGTAAATGAATAAATTTATCAAAATGTTCATTACATGTTTGCATATATGTAAAATAAAATGAAGAATTATCTATGACAAACATAACGTTTTTTATTTCTATGACTTAATGGAAAATTGCACAAGGTTACAAAATTACATTTAAATATAAAGAATATCCATCGTTAATGTGAAAAATATATAAATTGTAGTTACTATTAATGACAAACAGGTTTTTTATCCATAAACACCAAGCTTTTTCTTAAACAAATGACAAAATATACATTATAATATATGAAAGGAAACGTTTGGTAATTATAGCATTATGGTTGCAAGCTACGAAAAAATTGTCGGTAATTTACAGAAAGTATGTATTGACCATAGAGTGCATTATTGCGAATTCAATACAGAAGGTACCGTTAAATTTATCTTTTAATATAGAACCAATTAATTAAAATCTATTGATTAAATATAAACATGTATGAAATCCCTTTAATCTAAAACTGAAAGGTTAAAATATATTCATATATATAACTACGTTGAGTGCTTGTACACAGGACGCAAGTTTTGCGAATATAAAAATTAAAAAGAATTGGCATAAATCATCTTAATGCGATTACCAACTATAAATGCCTTACACTCTTCCTATGTCTGGAGGGAAGCAAATGTAGATAAAAGAACATAAAACACTGAAAAAGTTAATCATAAAAATTCTAACTTAACTTAAATAACTCATAATGACCAGATCCCACTGATCAAATATTTTATAATATAATATCTTTGTTTATTTCGATTTTTCAAATTGAAAATTAAAAATTGAAAACTGCGTACTGTTTTCTATGTAAGGGTCTAAACTTACGATTACATCAAAATATGAAAAAACAACTGGCATTTCTGTAAAGTTTGGGCTTATTAGTCTTTCTATTTGGCTTACTTTTACATGTAAATAAAAATATCAGATCCTTATTAGGTTAGAACACTTTAGAAGCTAACTATCTACATGAACAAGTTTAATATTTCTCAATAATGAAATATAAGTAACATTTTCAAGTTTGCATTTTACTTTATACAAATATATGTACTGCAATTCGTAAGTCAATATATTTAATTAATTGAAAATTTTGTAGTAAAAATACATATTATTAATAAAATGCTGACATATGTACAATAAAAACATTGCTAGTTTCACATTTTAATTTATACAAGGTAATGAAAAGATATATGTGAAATTTAAAATATCATAATCTATAGATTTAGTGTTATATATGGAAAGATAACAAATTTGAAGGAATGTAAATACTTGCAAAATATGAACATTTATCTAAAATCTCATGTTTTTTTCATTTGCTGTAGAATAAAGTAAAACAATTTTAAGTCACACATTAAAAATATATTTAAAAGCTATAATTAACTTATAGTTTTACATATAATGTGAAATTGATATCAATTCGAACAATGTGTTGAACATATACAGATAAAAGATACGTATTTTTTAATGATATGAAGCAGAAGTTTAACACTAATGTGAAAGTTTAAAGATTAGTTTAGTAAACAGTAAATTTATATAGTTGTAATCTAATGTAAAAATATCATTGAAAGAATTGTTCACATAGATGTAAATACAGGAACAGCACCCTTGCTGATCTAGAGGGTGAGAAAATTTAATAATATTGCCATCCTTTAAATGCCACGAGTCAAGTTACACGAATTTTGACATTTTATCCTTGCCACCATATGCTTATAATACTTATCTACCATATCCTAGTAAGATATAGAGTACATCTAGATAAGTGAACATGTAAACAGTTTTAAGGATGAAAAACTGTTTTAACGATGAATATTAATCTGGGAAGCGGAAGACATAACCAGGGTGCCATTAACAAGTTGAAGGGGGTGTTGATATGAAAAGACTATTAGTATGTGTCTTTCGATCGGCAACAAGCCAGATGTCCTAACAGTGTCACTATGTATACATTTTTTTATTTTTTTGCTTTCGAGTTTTGAAATGAATTGTCATCGATTTAATTATATAAAAAATATTTTCATAATGCGCAGGAATATTACTCTAAAGTTCTGAAAATATTATATATAAATATTTGATTTAATTGATTTGAACAATAGATTAATTATATCATCAGTTACAACGCATTGAACTATTTTATTTGTCATTATTTTCATATAGTTATAAGAAAAAAATATTTACTACATTGATAGAAATCTATTGTCTGCTTTTAAATAGAATTGAAATAAAATGTTTTATATCCAACACAAGTATATATTTTATAAATATGACATACATTCTTGTGTATTCTTATATACATACCTATGCATCCGAAATAAAAAGTAAATACAAAGGAATTTAAAACATTGAAAAAGATGACAAGATCAAATAATAATGTTATATATCTTTTATGATTTAAAATGATGTACTATTACATGATTTAAATAGAAATAAGGATATTTAAACCATATACGTAATTACAAATATATAATTACCATATCTGTAATTAAAGTTATAATCAGCATACCTGTATAATGTATTTTAGATTTAGAGTAATTAAATGAAACAAAATATAATTTTTAATAGAAGTATAAATACTACCGTATTTAGGTTATATTCAGTGACTATTTGTAGTTTTAGTTGTCCCTGGCTATATTATTTTCTTCTTTAAAACATGCACAACTTTTATAGATAATTAAAATAATTGTACTTGAATTAATTAGCTATCATATAAGAGAAAATATATCAAAACGCCTTGTAATGCATTTATAAACAGTTTATTGGAAATAAAACATATTGAAAATGTAGTATTGAGAAATGTTTCGCTAAAACTAAATAAATTACCTCTAACGAGTATATAGTAATTTCAAACTGCTATATATGAGCAATAATTACATATATCTCAATCAGTCAGGCAAAAATGTAATTTTAAGTGCAATGCGTTGTCTGTAAAATTGACCCGTTTTTATTAATATCTTTAATTTTGTAATTTCTTACATTTTCGATATTCTATTATTGAATGGAAACACAAATTAATTGAACATATTAAATGAATACTCAATAAAATCTTAAACAAGCATTTTTTTACTGAACCAAAAATCCAGTAATCAAATGTTAATTATTTTATTTAAAAATATGTTTTTAAGATTTACTCATATTAACAAATTTTAAGCAACACTTTATAATGTTATTAGTCATTATTTAGTAAGTAATAAATGGAAACAATACATTTTAGGAAAATAAATCAAGTTTAAATAAACCCGGCTTAGATTTGCGATGTTCGGATAATAATATTTCTGTTACACATTAGACTGATAG
The DNA here is from genome assembly GCA_036023295.1 of Invenusta paracnida. Classification (NCBI taxonomy): domain Eukaryota; kingdom Metazoa; phylum Platyhelminthes; order Proseriata; family Coelogynoporidae; genus Invenusta; species Invenusta paracnida. The sequence continues at coordinate 23,046 of JAYRBW010066507.1, read as the reverse complement.
TATATTTGTATTACTTTTATTATTATTATTTTTAATATTCGTATAGGACGAAACAAGTAAAAAATATAGTTGATCAGAAAAATGTATGTACTAGACAACCATTCATACAATTATTGAAACATTATTTTTACTTTACAGGTTAGGCGCTATTGACTTATAACAGAAATATTGCCCCGAGATTTATATGTGTAACACAATGCATTTTCTAAGGAAAATTCCCAAAGTCATTGAATATCATTACTTGTAAGTATTTCTTATTATAATAGATAGGTATATTACATCTAATGCATCTAATGCATATAATGCCAACGTTATACATTTTCCATAAAATAATCTGTGATTTATTGACAATACCTACAAAGTATGAGATCGCCTTTTTTAAGATGAAAATAATCTTACAATCTTTCTATTATAATTTATTAGTATGTTGGAAATCATTTTTTATCATTGTACGAAATCATCATTTTCATATTTGTATCTTACACATTTTATTCAACTTTATGAATTTAAAAATTAATTACTTTCGTTCTTATATACATATACTGTATATATAATATATATTTCGAGAAATATAACGATTATACAAATGTGAACATTTATTATACGTTTTAGAGAGCAATAATAGTGAAACTATATAAATGTATAGTAGTATTATTTATTCTAATAAATATATTAATTAATTAATAACCACATAATAATCTATGTTACTTAAATGAATTTTTTAATCTCGAAATGTTATTCAATTTTCAATAGAATTTGATGAAATTCACCTAAGCCTCATAAAGTTTTAAATAACTGACTAACACTAATCTATATTGAAGGGAACTAGTAACGGAATTACAAACAAAATTAAAGTGGTTATTTAGTTATTACGAGATGCGCATAGGATAAGAGAATCATTACATTAGATTTAATTATTTCTGCAAGTGAATTTTAGAAATATGTACATCTGTGTCTCATATCGGCTTAGACTACGATGTTTGATTTTCAAATAATTTAATTTAATATATGTATATTATTAATGCTATATAATAATTTTTGTGGTTATTTAGTAATGAAAAAATCATGATACTCATTATTTTGTTAAATTCAATACATTAATTCTTAAAAGAGCAATTTAGAAAAAATGACATGCCACTACACTTTTGATTGATTTATAAGAACGAATTAGAACAATTTTATACATATGTAACATTTTAGTTTTTGATTTTTATACATATAAAGGTTTTAACAAATATAAATAATTTAATTGTAATAATAACATTGCTATTGTTGATGTAAATAATACATATGTCATATATGTAGCATCGTCAAGCCAAGAACAAGGCGTTAGCAATTAGCTTGAGAGATGCTAACAGCTTTAGTCATTAATGCTAAGGAGAATAGGTCCATTTTTGAACGCTAACAAATCAGGCTAGAATGCATTAACAAGCATATTTTTAGTATTAGCGTAATTAATTGCCAAGCGCTAAGGAGCAAAATGCACCTAATATGAACTTTTGAAAAGGTTTCTATATACTTTTTTTTAATTTTCGATGAAAAATTGTTTCTTCTTCTTTTTATTATTATTATTACTAAAGAAAAACGACCGCGTCACAAAAATAAAAGCCAAGAAACGAGCTCCTCAAAAGAAAAACGTTGAAATAATATTGATGATAGGTTTATGACAACCACTAAAAAAATAATATAAAAAGGACGCCAAGATTTAAAAAACAAAATTTTAAAATTAGAATGATGATACATAGTACAGCATTCGACGAAATTGATACCTATAAACATGGCGCCAAGAAGTAATTGTTATAATACTTTCTGTTTAAAATCCATAAATGTATAGATCAATATGGAACATAGATATACGTCTAAACTGTAAAATTCATAAAATATGACAACAAAAATTATGAAAAATTCTTGGCAATAGAAATTTTTTACAAAAGTAATGAAACCCACAATAATAGAAAAGAAGTTGTTTAAAATTAAGCCAATTTTTATAACATTGTAAAAATAATATAATTTATACCATTGTCAAGAATTTTTCATTATTTTTGTTTTCATATTTTTATGAATTTTACAGTTTAGGCGTATACTTATGTTCCATATTGATTTATATGTTTATAGATTTTAAACAGAAAGTATTATAACAATTACATCTTGGCGCCATGTTTATATTAATTTCTTCGGTGGCTGTATACTATGTATCATCAATATAATTTTCATATTTTTTTCTTTTGAGGAGCTTGTTTCTTGGCTTTCATTTTGCGACGCAGTCGTTTTTTTAGATATACATATATATAAAGTTAATAATTTTATATTAAATAAATGTTATTATTAAAAATTAAAAATCTGATATTTCGTATGCCTTGTCATAATGTTACAAATTTGTGTACATAATTTTGTATTATAATTTTTTTATAAATTCATTAAATGCTATTGAGAATTTTGTACTATTTTTTACATCGAATGAACATTATAATCACAATTACTAAGATCAATTTTGCATTTAAATATTATTGGCAAATAACCAATTTATGTAATTATTTGCAATATCACTATAATACATTATTTTACGTAAGTATTATTTGTATTATTTTTTTTAATAGAATATTAAGATGTTTTTACCTGTTACTAAGATAGAGAAGTCATAAATATTGGCAATTTTTCTATGAAAATTTGAAAAGTTTACTGTGCGGAATTGGCGAAGATAAAATAGTAATAACTACATATAAATGAAGAAAAATACAGTGGATTTTGGTATTGTCACATGAAACCAAAATGAAATATTACATGTGCATAATATATACAGTCGTGGTGAAAATAATATCAATACTAAATATGTTTGATTAAATTATTGATAATAATAAAGGTTGACAAAAGTTTTTCAAGCTAAATATTAATATTTTCGGAGTTTGTGACTTTCTATAAACTTTCGACATATTTTTTTATATACACTTATGGAATATGTTATTTTATTTGAAATAAAAAAATTTTGTGCTGTTTTTTATGTGGTGGTGATAATATTTTGGCCACGGCTATATGCTTCAATTTAAATTTGACATTTAATATGGATGACCATTTTAACATTTTGATGAGTCACGAAGCATCTAATATTTACAATGATGCAAATTTAGAATTTTCTTATTTTGCTATTGTTTTGGTGGAATTCACTAAATTAATAAAAGGAGACGTTTGTATATTCATTTTCTAAATCTGTTACAAATTTTGTTGTGTAAATAAGAAATTTTCTAAATTATTTTGTTTTCTAAAGGTGTAAAGAATTACTTGCAACATTTATTATACTCGTATAAAATAATTAAAAGAGAAATAATGACAATTTGTATATATAAAGATATCATTTAATAATTACCCATGCGTTATTTAGACGGCTTGTTATTACCTAAATTAAATTAAATTTACATTAACACTATTTCTTAATTGAATTCCTCTTTTTATCTTATATGAAGTGTTTTTAAAATGTCAGAAACTAAAATTTCCACTTGTTTAAATTTTAGGCATAAATATATAAAATACAACTCGTACATATAATATATTTATACAATATATATCCATTAAAGCATTAATTAATTATTAAATGTTTTTTTATTGAGTTTGTATTTTTCAAATACACAATTGAAGATTATACTCCCCTATGTATGAATGCTTATAGGGTATTTTTCTCACAAAATTCAATACACATTTGATATTTCTTATTTATATTTAAAATGAATACATATTTTAATTCTATGCTTAATAATATTGTGTAGTACAATACTATCAATAAATGAGTTTTTCTTACTCTTACAAGTAAGTTCGAAGATATTCACTGAACATACTATGAAACTGTAGTAGCTAAAATCATTGTAGTATATGATTCTTTACTGATTTTGTATTTAATGACCTGATCAATTGTGATACTGTATTTTGTCTCAATAGTTTTACAAAGTAAATCAGCTTTTTTAAGTATTTCAAGTTTATCTTAATGTGTTTACAACAAACATTTATATATTTAAAATTAATTAAAAAACGTAGGTAGTTATATCGTTAGTAATCTTAACCTTAACCATACAGCATGTAAATACATGTTTATTTCTAAAATTAAAAATAAATAATTCATAAAAATTGACATAAACACGAAATATGAAATATATGAAATATATATTCTAACTTTAAATATGATGTTTAATAAAATGTATTTATTGAAAATTGAAAAACTTTACGTCATGTTTAGGATAATGTTTTTAATGAATTTATAATAGTATATGGTCACAAATTAATTATAATTACAAATTCATTAAAAACAATCTTGAAAGCATTATAGGAACCTGTCTTTAAATTGAAATATTCTTAAATAAACAACTAAATCAGTTCTGATGACATTTAAACACGCAAATGTAAAAATATGATCAAAGAGATATTTAAGGGAATAAATGTGATGAAACGTCGAGCATTTTATAATCTTATGACATGTTATCAATATATTATTTTGTGATACAAAGATGTGTAAACCTTTGAAATTTATAATTATAATTAAAATTCAAGTTTCAATCTAGATATATGTATTATAGGTTGCATCATAACAACTGGTGGCTAAGAAACAGTGAAATTATAAATTGTAATTATAAGATAAAGACACACAAACATGAAAATTGATAGATACATGAATGCTACTGAAGTACATAATAGTATAACACAGCTTGGCCAAAAGATTCTATTAGCGCTGTGATTATTCGAATAATTTGTCGAAAATTCCATGAATAAAACAGTAACAAAATGTTAACACTGAAGAGGCAGTGGTTGACAGATACACGAAAAACGAGGTGATAAAGTTAAGGAAGTAGAACGATTAATAAGGAATTATCCTGGTATGACATTTTAAAAAATAGACGATGAACTACGATTAATACCACATACCATCAAGCAAATATTATTTGTATTTTTTCAATGCCAAATGGCTACCGCATTGACTTTATCAGAACAAAATAAGGTTGTTCATGTTGAGCGTTGCAATGATTTGTTGAAATTATTTTCATCTAGACCAACTAAAGAAAATTAGGTCACAATCAGTGAGATTTTATTGCAGAAAACTCCAAACCTCGAATTAAATAGTTGTTTCAAATTATTCCAAATTATTATAATAAATGTATTATCTTCTATTTCTTAGTTTTATACAAATATACCTATTTACTATTTCAAACTATTCCAATAAATGTATAGTTTCACTTTATATTTATAATTGATTATCCGTATAATTTAAAATAATCATTTTTTTATAGTTTTATACTATTTTAAATGTTTTTAAAGTAGCACTAAATGTAACACTTTTATTACCGACATTTTCAAACAAGTCTAAACGCCATTTTTAAATATGTTTTTTAGAGGTGGCTTTCAGCATTATCAAATTATAGTTATTTTTATCTTAATTGATTATGATATCAAATTAAAAAAAGATTTTAAATTCTTACCTAAATAATACATCCATACTGTTTCATATAATTTATGATTAATTAAAAAAATTATGTCGAAGATAACATTTAATGTTCTCACCAATGTTCAGCATCTTCCCGTAAATGCTCCACCAATGAAGTATCCCAGCTTCACTCGAGATCAATATGGCCCCTCGAGATCGAGCCTTTGGAACACGTCGGGCCAAAAATAGAAGTTTATCGATCGGTGCCGGTCCACTGTTACAGATAGGAAAGACAAGCGCTTATCTATAAGACAACGTCCCCGTATTCAAGGTATCTATACCCAATTAAGCACACAGCATATTTTATGTTTGATAGTTATAGCAATAGAGCTGTAAGTAAAGCTGGCTCATACATGTGATGATTTTCGAAAAATTTCAATAGCAGATAGTGAAATCTCACTGACAGAATTGTATGATTTTGCTTATTTCTTGTTTAAATTAGTTATTGTGTTCTAATGATTTGACTGTAGTTATGACATAGTTATGTCATAAAATGTTAATTTACAATTTTGATTAACTGTAAAAAGCAAAAGTTATAGATTAATAAAGAAGTAGTCAGAAATACAGCAAATTTCATTAAAATTTATACATATTATATTACTTTTTTTATCCATAGTAAGTTTATCTATGCAAATAGTTATATTCGACTGGATGCCTAATGTTATTCATCGGTTGATTTGTGAAATTTTCTGGAATCGCTACTAAAATTTAATAATAACTCTTTGATATTATTAAAGATAGATATTATTATAGATATAGATATATCGGCCACAATATCTTATAATTATGTATATAAAATACGAAACTCATTTCAAGAATTTATTAGATAATATGTGTTATGCATTCAATGTTGCTATCAGAATTGTTTTGTATATCAAAGACAATACTTTGAATTAATCAAAAAGTGACGATATTTGACTAGTGTGACAGCTCAGTTTCGAATAGTAAACTATAGCTATTGATATCCAAAACATGATTTTATTTGAAAAAAATCTTAAAAGTATATTTTCATGTCGACCATCCGCCCAGCATTTAGCTGGGAGAGCTATAAACATCCTCAGAAAACAGATTTCACGGTTGGATTTCTTGTCTCTTCTAAAAGACATGCGTTTTACTGTCTCGTAAAATTCTAGTATGATTGACAGACTACCTAATTTATGGAAATAGGGAGAAAGGAGAAGAAAAGAGAATCTCTGAAGAATCTTTGAATAATCATATATATAGACGAACATCTGTGATGTTTATACTCTCATATATCAACAATATATACTGCTGATGTTGTTATTGTTGAAGTAAATATTATGCAGTCCCCTTTAAACATATAGATTTCCCATCTATCTATAAAAAACAAATATAAATAAGAGTTGATGTATTCATATCCGGTAAGGCTAGGTAGCCAGTAGAGGATGTACTAAATCTGAAGTCATAAATCCAATATCTTTTCCAATCATTCACGTGTATTCGAAACTAGACAATAGTTGTAATTTATCACACTCTTTCAACTCATATACAAGTGTAATATCAATAGAATAAGCATGTGTCATTCATGACACAAGGATAAAGAAATATTGAACTTCAAAACTAAATTAGTTTACATATTTGTGAAACTTAAAATTGATATTATTGATATATTTTATTTTAGGTTTCTATATTGAGGTATATATGTGTATAAAATTAAGCGATATGCTAATTTATTAATTATAGTTGCCATTATAGATTAAAGCTAATCAAACGATTAAGACAAATACAACTTTTTAATCTATTTTTCGGAACCAAGAGTTTACTCGGGGTTCGAGTTTCTACCAATTGATTGTTAAAGACTATGCAGGATAATGGAGGCTAATTTAATGTTTAGTTGACTTAGAAAATTTGATTTTAAAATGATATTGTACATAAACCTTCTCTCATTTAGAAAATTAGAGTTCACTGCATTCCAAATATATCGAGAATTTAGCGACACTTGCTGTGTCGATTTTACTTGATATTTTATTCAAAAATTCGCTAAAAATCATCTTTAAAAAAGAAATATTAAAGTATAATTTAAAATATGAAAAATAAGCATTAGAAGTTACATAGTTTCCGAATAATACTAATATTGTTTCAGTCAGCAGTGTCAAACTCGATTTTCTTTTTTTACTTTTTTAAGTCGGCTAGATTAAAAATATCAGTGAAATTTAAAAAGCACACTTCCTTTTAAACATACTGAAAATGAAAAATAAAATTCAGTTATGTTCTCGTATAGAAGCAGTATATGCACTTCGCTTGAAAACTTCACAATTGTTCAAAAATATTGAACTACTATCAATATGAATATTTTTTATTTATATTACAAGTAAAAATCGTTTGTTGTTATATAGTTCCTAGGTCTATTATCACTTAAAAGTAGAAAATTTGTCAAGTGTAAGGGTAAAAAATAGTGGAAAGAAATGTCTACAGTTAAAATCAATTAAAGCGGTGGGGTAGTTATTGACACTGGGAAACAGATATTGAGCTTATGCAATTATGAGATAATTATAAAGAAACAAAAAATTTAGCTACACATTAAATATGATTTTTTAAGTTATGCGTATGTATTGTATTTTATTATTTAATAAAATTACAATGAAACTCATGTATAAATCAATATAAAACTAAACATCAACGTAAATTAAATAGTTCATTATTAAGATCATGAATAATAGAAGAACATGAGAAATGCTTTACCTTAACTTGTCTCTAAACCCAAATTAGTCAATCTAATTAAATAATACCAGAAAATTAATTAAATATGAAACTAAATGGCTAATAAATCAAAATATTAATATAAATATTAAAACAAAATCAAAAGCCCTATTTAAGCCAAATAAATCTTCATGGTCATAATAGGTAATAGAAATGGTGTTTGTGTACTATACGATTAAAATGTATCAGTTAGAACACTATTAACTATTCCAAAAAAACACTAGAAACATGATTCATTGGGGAATTACACCACTAGTTTTTTTGGTTTGATGCTACTGAGGTATAAGTGTTCAAAAATGTGAAATAAAAAATCGCATTTATTGAATGAAATTCAGGGTATTTTTATTTAAACTTCATTAACTCAGCGACAATGTTATCGATCATCCAAGATTTAAGACCACCGCGCTGATTTGGAGTAGTTGTAGACGTTTTTCAATCCGAGATGAGAAAATAGAAGTGATTTTAAAAAGACACCTAAAAAAACATGTTTTCGGATCTTTATTTAAAGAAACCGATTTGAAATTTAAGAGTAAAACTGAAAAATATTTAAAAACTAAAGTAGAATGAACTTGAAGTAAATGTATCGATATACGCATATATTGTCAGCGTACTAGTCTACAAACCATAGAATTCGAAACTGGCTACGTACTCCTGGCTGCAGTATATGGTTTGCGCTGTTAAAAGATATTGCGTTCAGTTTAAAATGTTAAACCATTATATTTATATATATGCTTCTATGGAAGGTGGTAAGACCACCTGTTATAATAACAGCTAATATTATTTAAATAACATTATAATAATCTAACATTTAATAACATTTATAACATATAAATATATTATTTATAACATTTAATAATATTATTGAAATAACAAAATGTGTTTCCCAAGCATGAACTACTGCAGGACCGGTTTCAATCAGTGGCCTGTTTCACAATACAACAAGCAAATAGTAAATAGTAAACAGTAAAATGCGTTTCACAATAAAGAAGTAATTTCCCTGTTACAAATAGTGAATTTCAACAAACAAGTAATAAATGGGTTTCACAATACAACAAACAAGTTAAGTAGTAAAATAAATCTATATTATTGGAATTCCCACTCCGCTATTTGCAAATAGACAACAGGCAATAATTTTCTCGGCGTAACTCAAAGAGGGTAAGATTAGGCCACACAGTATCACGGAAGTATGTTGCATCTTTCTATTTAGCTAACTTTACATCATGATATTATCAATAATATTTTCTCATTGTTGTCCATTGGAAAAATATTAAATAAGAAGAGGATATACAGGGTGTTAGTTCGGTAAGCAGAAACTAAATGAAGCGATGCTGTGTTCTGTATACGTGGTTTAACCTCCGTAATGACTCACTCGCTTTCATACGAGTAGTTAGGAAGCACTCGTCCATGCAATGAAGAAATGGACTAAAAATAGATATCCGGAGAAAATGTGTGGGGATTCACTAGGTGAAATTTACTATTTGCTACTTATTATTTGCTTGTAGTATCCAACAGGCCACTGGTTGGATCTCATCGGCTACAGGCAGGTTCGAACCTCATCCTCATTCTAATTGAAACAACAGTTGTTATTTTACCTATAGGTAAGACACGCAAAAATCTAATAAAGTCTACTTAAAAAATCTAAATTTTTTATCAATAAACATTACATTTTCCTGTTCCGTTTTGTTCAAAAGAATATATGTTATGAGCCTGTTACGTAAAAGATGTATAGTGTAGACTATGAAAATACCATTGTGTGTGTGTCCAACAAGTCAAAGATAACAAAATGTCCTCACTCACTCGGTAGTTGGTTGTTTATATGACTTGCGATGCCTCGAATTCGGTCGTGAATTGCAAGTGGAACTGGCTGCTCGAGAAGATCCCGATTCTGAGGGCAGATTCTGAATCCTGCGCATTGATTTGTCTCTGAAGTGAAATAGCGTAATTATATATGCAGGACTAGCAAAGTTTAAAAATAGTGCCATAAATTTATAAGTGCCATAATTTTAAATCCAAGTGAAATGCCAAGTTATGAGGTTTGAAAGTTTTATAAAGTAAATAAACAATTTAATAACAGAGACAATATTATCAGTATTCAAGTTTATATTTTCTTTCATATGTTCATTATTTTTAAAATAAAATGTTAAAAACACTTTTTACTTTTAATTAGTTCTCTATAAAAGGCTACTTAATTCACAAATTACACTTAGTGTAGAGCAAGATGAAGAAGATGTGCCAAATCATGTTTATCTCCACGCAAGTTAAGAGGCCCGCAGTTCGAGTCTACATATACTTTACGATTGAACTCGTTATTCCCACGAGGATGAATACGCCTCAATATCTATTTCAGTATAACAAAACATTGCGTTTGTTTATTATCAACGATTACTGCTTCACTAGATTTGAATATTCTAAGTAATAAAGAGCGAAACGCGTCTGGCATTTGAGTATGCGGCGATTAGCAAAATTATTTAATTAATATTATTCTACCGATTAATGGTTAACTCAGGTGATCTGAATCATTAAAGGGACACATGATGTCCTGGCTAAACATCTCTTGGTATTGAGCCTCTAAGTAATTTGAAATTTCTTTCAATCAGTTTTAGTATCTTATTATTATGGGCAAGCACAAGAATGCAAATATAAAAGTTTCATATTCTTCATATTAGAAAGTTATCTCTAAGTGAAGCTCTTGTGAAATTTTAACTGGCTTCTATAGATGACAACTTGAGATATATTTTGTTTAAGAATCACAATCTGATATTAAATGAAATTTCAAATTTTATATAACATAATATTGATGGTAAAATAAGTTATAACGGATGTACATGAACATACTCCTAAATCTAAATTATCAATAAAACTTATAAAACGGAATATTTTTATCTGTTAATGTATTAGATTTAAATTATTTTTCGATGTGATATATAATTTGTAAATATACATTACAATTTGTATAACTCTTGATTTAAAAAATCCAATCAACTGATATTTACTACTTACATTTAAAATGTATTAATTAGATAACGAAAACTAATTATGATTAAACAATAATATAAAAAACGTTATATCACTTATATTATAGGTTTTTGCAGTTGATGTTTTTTATATTTTACGAATGAAACAAGATATATTAATTATTTCTATAACTTTTAACAGACAATCCTAAAATACAATTCAATATAAATATTGAATTGTACGGATCTAGACAAATATTTAATTATATTATCTATTTCTAATTCTAAATCTAATGTGACTCACAAACATATAAATAAAATTTATATTATTGGTCGATAATACGGAAGACTATTTATTGGTATAATTAATTCTGCCCTTATAAAAATAAGAATTGCTTTTGAAGTTTTAAGTGGTTATAAGCACGCACTTATGAAATAAATTTTCTACAATAATATGTAAATAAATTTCAACAGATTTTAATCACAAAATTAGTTATTATTAATGATAGGTTATTCCCATAAGGCTAAATGAATTTAAAATCCTTTTTTTAGTAATATTTTACATTAATTCGTCTAATTTCATTAATTAATGTTCAAAGGTCAGACATAAAATTGTATAAAATAATTTTTATTTTTATTTTTATAATTTATTATTATTTAATTTTAAATGTGCATATTATCGAAATTTTAGTAACCGAAGAAAAAAAAATTCAAATAATCCAATTGAATTGGAAATAGAAAATATTCTTCAAAATTGCTTGAGCAGTGTAGAAGACCTCTTTATATGATATTATCTAATGAGGACGATTCAAAAACTGTATCATGAAAGAATCCGACTAATTAAAATTAATGATCTATCGGAAGTTGTGTACGATAAAAATCTCACCAATTATCTATATTAAAAAATCGAATATATATGTTTTAGTTTTAATGCCATCAGGTATTTACTTCCTTTATAATTTAGCTGACTAAAGTATAGTCAGTAATTATTGGTCAAATTAGCGTATTTGATATTAAAATGCATAGCATATTGTACATATAAATCGGGTAAGGATGTCATAGAAATATTAAAATTTATTTACTTAAATCGACAATTTGCAGCTCTGTTTGAAGTTAATTACAATGGATCTAAAATATCTTTTGAATAAATATTTAATACAGATTATTAATTTTATTTTATTGGCGGTATTTAAATATTAATTGCCGTTATATAGTGATAAATTTATATCAAATTTAATTAATATATATATATTGCTTTATATTGCTTTATATCAACTTATATAAGCTTGACACAAATATAAATAAAATAAAATGCTACCCATTCACTCTTTATTATGATATAAGTAGGAAACCAGTTATACAGAAATATATAAAGTATATAAAATAAATATAAATGATAGAAACAAAAGGTCAGTCATAATTAAGACAATATTATTTTAAGTCGTTCATTTAACTATATATATGTGTATATATTTCTCAATTATACTGATGTTTTATTATATGCATTTAATTATAGATAAATAACATTTTAGGTATTACAGAGTGGCCCATAAAAAAGATATCAAAAATAATTATATTTATTTCTTGTATATTTTACTACTTATATAGAATAATATGTATATACTCGTATATGTACAGAGTAGGTAGTTGTACAGTTTCTAACACAACAATAACATGTATATACAATATATAATCACTATAATGTTTATCGGTAATCATCATGGCGTAATCTCTTGCCATTTTTGCGAATAATAACACGACAACGCTTGGGAATGGATGATATTAATTTCCAACATTGTCGGGCTGTCACGGATCTCTAAAATCGTCGTATCTCCTCTTTAAATAGGGTCAGATTTTCGAAGTCATGTTCTAAAGATGTAAGGTTGGTATGTAACATCCGCCATATACATTCTCGATAGGCCAAATGTCGTCACATTTGGGAGCTTGACATCAACAGGAATTTGTTGCAACCAGTGTCTATCAACAGTCTCTATAGAGAAACACGAGTTCGGTGGGTAGAGGCGCCATCATCTTGCCAAATATCTTCGTGTGGTTGATAAAGACGTCGAGCTACAGGAAAACCGACATGTTCAATGAGGTCCACATACATCTCGGAATTCATCGTCTTTTTCTGTCTCCGTTGAAACTCACAGTGTTCATATATCCAGTCTTCGACAAAAACGGGCTCATTACTTGGTATTAAACCCTTGTACGAAACTCCACCACAAAGCATATATAGCCTGCTGAAAACTTCTCAAGGTGGACCATACCACCTGCAGTATCTGCTTCAACTCGAGATCTGGACCATATCACATCAAAACATTTTGGTACCTTTTTTATGGGCCACGACCCTGTAATTCACTGTTAAATTAATTATTTAAAATGGAACAAATATTTTCATAATAACTTTAACTGCTGTCTATAATTAAGTTTATTATCAGATTGCAGTCTAATTAAGGTCTAGATATAAAAAATAACACAATTATCTTATATAAGTCAGCATTACCCACGTATGTACATATAAAAAATCATTTCTGTTTATATTTCAATGGTAAAATATTCTTAAAATTAAAATGACAATAAAACCTTTTTGAAATTAAAAATATACAAAGTGTTTGTACAGCTATTTAAATATCAATAATTAAAAATTGTTTATCTTTCAAACATGCATATATGAAGATATAAATCAACGTGGGCATGAGGCAATTATATTGATTTTCTGTGACAAATAGTCGGTCCTATATTACAAAACAATAATTCAGTAAACTGCGATGTAGGTACGCGTGCTCTTCCAACCAATGAATTATTAAATCTATATTAAAATCACCATGAGTCGGTCTTAGCTTCTTCCAAATCAATAAATCAATAATCAGCTCACAAAGTATCAGAAGTATCAGTTAGTACTGGCTTCCCCACCAATAAAATAATAATCAGCTCACAGAAAGTCAATCCTAGCATTACAAATAATAAATTAATATTTAGTTCACTACATATATATTCACACCAGCTTCACATACAATAAATCGATAATCAGCTCACGAGTTGGTGCACGAGGTTTCTAGCCAAATAAATCGATAATAAGCTCACGAAGAGTCAGTCCTATCTTTCCAACTAATAAATTAGTAAACTGCTCACAACGAGTTTGTTCTTATTCTTATATAAGTCCTTGGATTAACAAGTAAATCACACCCAATAGGGTCCTATCTTACCGACTCAGTAACCATCCTTAAACTATCGATGTTACTTACCTTCTAAACCAAAAATAATAATCAGATCATAAGATGCTGGCCCTAATTTCTCAACCAATAAATAAAAAATAATATAACAACATGTCTGTTATAGCTCTCCAATCAGTCAGCCTGTCCTAACTGGCTTCTCACCAATTAAATAATTAAACAACGCATTTCAAGACTATTCTAGCTTTTCAACCAAAAAATTAACAAAAAGTTCATATGGAATCAAGTTTTACTTTCTTAACCAACAAATCAATAAACAGCTCATATGGAGTCGGTCCTATCTTCTTAACCAAAAAAGTTAAAGATGACATCGGTCGGTGGTTATTTCCCAATCATTAAATCAAGATCGGCTCACAAAGTCGGTCCTGGACACAGATTTCAATTAATACACTAGATATGCTGCAGCTGTTTTCAGCAAGCGTAAACTCATAGAGTAATGAATACACGCAGAGCGTCGACTCCAAGGTGGTTGCTATGCAAAAGCCTAAATAATCTGATTATTTCTCTAAAGTCCATTTTAACTATGTAAATGAAATACAATAAAATGAATATTAATATTGTTAAATATATTTGTAATACATAATTTTACGTATGAGAAGTTACAATTTCACTAATGAAGTCATTTATTCATTAATACATATAATTTTGTTTAAAATTTACATTGCTTACTTTTCATCCTCCGCCATTATCGTTTTCTTACTTTCATCGAAAGCGTATTAAAATGGTGAGAAATAATAAGAAATGAACTATATTTTTATTATAACAACTATTTATGAGCAATAAAAGCTGCATATTATTGCAGAATAAGTCTATTTGATAATTCTTTGAGGACAATCTCGCCTATAAAAATTCACTGGAGCTTATCAAGACAGGATTCTCTAATGCACCAAACTTTAATTAATTAAAAAAAATGCCTCCACACTGTTTGACATTAATCCAATGCTGAATATTTGCAATTCGTGATACAAAATGGAAAAATCATACCACATCTTATTTATAGGGGGTTATTCAAAAGTCTTTGCGGCTATACATACATATATCATCAGCTATATTTGTCCCTAGCTTCAACAAAGTGTTTAGCTATAGATTTATAGATTTATACTTGCTTACTTGTTATAGGCCTACCGTTAAAATTAAAATTTCAAATTTTACATAAACTACTAAGTCTTAAATATTTATAGTATCTGTCAGTTGTTTATAAACAGATGGAGTACACTATCAAAGAAAAAATAATGGCAACTTCGTGGACAATAGCGTACGAAAATAACGAAGAAAATAGACGTTTATTCTTTCAAAAATATCAAAAGGAATCTCTTCCTAACCGTACAATAGCATAATGGAAGACCAAACTGCTTCAAACTGGATCGTTTTCAAAAGACCAATCTCGCTCTGGAAGACCTGTTTCCGCATCTGAAGATGACAATAAGGAAATTATTCTTAATGCAGTCAATGAAGATCCAACTATGTCCACTCGGCGACTCAGTGATGAATTCAATATGTCTCAATCATCAGTATGGCGTGTGCTAAAAAAAGAAAAATACTACCCATATAAGCTCTTGTACTTGCAATTCCTCTCAGACGGTGATTATGACAGAAGGCTGCAATTCTGCGAAACAATTGCGCATAAATTCGACAAAGACCCTGCGTTTCACCGAAAAGTAACTTTTTCAGAAGAATGTGTATTTTCTTTGATGGATTGTGTTAATAAACACAATGTGCACTATTGGAGCATAGTTAATCCCTATGTGAGGCATCATAATCCTGGAAAAACGCCGACTCTTACAGTGTAGGCTTGCATTGGTTATGGCGGTGTAGTTGCATCAGATTTAAGCCCACACACCATGAACAGCGACTGATATTGCCAGATAGTAGAAAATAAAGTTGTACCCTATTTCGATCGCAACAAGGACAATTTCTACCAGCAAGATGGCACATCGCCCCACTACAGTTTGAATACCCAGAAGATCCTCAATAATCGATTGGCCGAAAAGGATCAATCGAATGGCCAGCTCGCTCACCGGACCTAACCCCCTGTGACTATTGGCTATGGTCACATTTGCGATCCCGTGTTTACCTTAACGATCGGAAATTTGCCTCCATCGACGAGTTATAGGACAAAATTGTGGAGGAACTAGAGACAATTCCCCTTGTATGTTTCAACGATCCATCAAAAACTTTCAAAAGAAGATCCAGTTCTGTTGTGAAAATCATGGGGGGATTAATTGAGGATCAACCTCAATAAATGAGGGATTATTTGAGGATCTACTTCATAAGTCAGGTTGCACTCCATATTTACAAGTAATATTGTTACTCATTTTATAAAAAAAATTATTATTATTTACAGTTCCATACATTAATTATTAATTATCAAATATATATGTTATCACCCGCAAAAACTTTTAAATCACCCTGTAGAAAGATCTTTCCAATTTAACCGCTCGTAAATCCTGCATTTTGTATACATCATCTTGTGTTTCTTCAGAAATTATTTTATTGAAACTCCAAATAACAAATTTATAATACATTAAAAATCCAGAAAATAAATATTTGCTAAATTCTTGGATATTAATGCTCCACATAAAAAAATTACAATTGATTATATAATCCTGTTGTTTTATTTTTGGATTCTCATGTGTATTGATCGCTATTACTCCATTGGTAGTCCATTGCCATTATGACATCTTAATATTGAAGATATTTCCAACCTTTATAGAATATTGTTTTTACAAGTATCTACATAATAATATGTACATTTTTGAAAATCAATGGTTTTTATACAAAATAGGTACTGCATAATTTAATATTAGATCTTGGCTGATACAAACACACATTCAAAATTGACGAAAAAATAAAATCATAGAATGCATAGAATATAAATTTGAAAAAATCAAACTTACCACTTTCATATATAACTGATGTGACAGCTTTATCAATGGATATATCAAAACATCAAAGTTTTTTAATGGATATATATCATTAATAATACAAATAATCCAATAGCTTTTGTGACCGTAATTTCTTTGATAAATCAATATATTATAATTATATTGACACCCATGCATCATACCATTTTATTGAAAATAAATTATTAATAAAGGCTTACCTTTATTAAGTTTATTTATATAAAACATTGTACCTATTATCTAAAAAGATTTATATATTATAATAAAATTTTGATTTTAATGCCTAATTAATATTTAATTTTATAGTACTACTTATAAAGTTAGAAAACTAAAAGTAGTACTATTTCGTATCTCTTTCAAAATAATAAAAATGAGTTCTACATATTAAATTGATTCTACCAATAAAATTTTATAAAATTATTCAGATATACACACAATATATCTTGAAGTCAACCCTCTATTTAATCTTTAAACTCTGTGCGTAAATTGTGATATTTACAAATAAAATTAATAACCCCTATGGCGTTAATGGTAATAATCAATTATAGGCATAGTTGACAAAAAAATTAGCTGATATTAAAACATGTAAATTTCGTATATTTTTTTTGTTCATGCGGTTTTTACTACTTTTTTGTATGTTTTTGGATAATGATAGTAAGTACCTACTCAACCGCATAATCAAATACAAGATTTTATAAAGATCACATTTATAATATATTAGTTATTACATATTAAAAAATAAATAAATACTAACTTCCATATGCGTTATAAATTCAATTGAAATGATTACTTTTTATTACTATTCTTTTTCCAACTAACTCAAAAATAAAAACGAAAATTTGATTACAATATTAGCGCTTCGTAGCAAGTCTAGATTATCAATAAAAATCGATGGTCCTATAAGCTTTCAAGTAAAACAGCTCTATTATAAAAAATGGATCAATTCACGAAGAACTGTTCCTACCTTTCCAATAATAAATCAATGATCATACCACAACAAGTTAGTCATACCTTCTCAACCAATAAATTAATAATCAGCTTACAAAGAATCGGTCCTTGCTGCTCTCAATTTAACCAGAATCCTCTCAGTCTCCAAACTCCAGACAATGAGTTCTCCATCGTAGCTGCCAGTTGCCAGAAGAAGGGGGCAGCAATAGTCAACAGCCAAAATATCCTCTTGGTGTACCACTCCGCCTTTCCAGTCTAGATTCTTCTTCACGTAGAAAGCCTGAGGTCAAGGATGATTGGATGTGTTTGTTTGTCAACTTTGTTTAACTTCATATATATACATGTATTTGAATTTGTCAGATTTAGGTGACATAACAATTGAATAAATAATACTTTATGTTCTTATAAAAAAATTAAAAAAATTATATATTCATATACCATATATGCATATTATATATTTCAAATATACCCTTGTATAGTATTTAAACCATAAGTCAAATCACATACTTATTAATTTATAATCTTAGGTTTTAGCTCTATACTTAATTTAATCTACTTACTATATTAATATTACTCTACCTTGAAAGTTACCTATATTAAATAAAAAATTATCACTAAATTTTGTTTTATTTTTCAATGTGTAAATATTATTTTATTACAATAACATAATATTGCTTAAAATGCTTTTCTATATTTTGCTTTTTACACATTTTTATAATGAATGGAAAAGGAAAACACCGTCAATCAGTCTGTCAATGATGCTAAGCCAGACTTTATTGTTATCAGCTGATGGAGGGGACGATCTAGAAATTTATATTTTCTACTATTGCTTATGTTGGTTGATTTTTATGACTTTGGCCATATAGACTTATATTTGCTTTGAGTTACATACAATATGTATGTATATTGCTCTATATAAATTATTTTTTTAAATTGGAACTCTTTAAATGAGTTAATTTCATGTAAAGGTAGGTACTATTCATAGTTTGTGACTATTATTAATAATTAATAATTTATTTTTATTTCAAAGTGATGTTCATAGTGATGTTCGAGTGATGTTCAAGTGATGTTCGAAGTGATGTTCATTTTTATATCGTTATTTTTGTTAACAGTTGAAATAAGTTTGTTCAATTCATTAAATAACGTAAATGTTAGGCATTGTACAGAGTACTAAATGTGCTTCTCTAAGACCCGTTAATCAAAATTATGGGTATACAGAGGCGTGATTAAATGAGAGTTGGTGAGATGCAGTAGCATTAGAAGATTGTAACATTAACTCATATAAACATAAACTGTGTTTTATTCGATATATACTAGGGCAAAACAATCAAAATAATAAATACATTTTCAGTAAATATGTCTGTATGTAATATTTGCGTTAAACAATTAAATCTAGATTTTGACTGTATACAAATATTCTTAAGATTATTAGGATTAATTATTTAAATAAATTTAATTATACTTTTCTGAAAGCATCAAATTTTAAACTGTATGTGACTTAAACGCTAGTGACTTATAGCTTTAGAAATTTATTGTTTGCGATTTAATCTTAAATTTAATTAAAAACAGAATCAACCATTCAAAAGATGCTAGATTGGTGAATATGATAACATTTATATATGTATAACATAACCTTCAATTCAAAAATGTGTTATATGTAACGCGCTGGATATCTACAAATTAATCATACAGATTGCTTCCGCATTTTTGAAGTAGCTTATTGTGATAAGACAAAAATATTGATCATTAAAAAATATTTCCTCTTTTTTTTTTAAAGTTTAACACAGAAAATTATTTTAAGAAGATATAGGGATAAACAAACGTTCATATATAAAAATTTATTAAATTATAAAATAATGAATACTTAAAATTCGTAGAATGTATACGTGTTTATGACATACAAATATACATTCTAGTTGCATGAATTATGTATGCATGTTTAAATATATATAAAAAAATAGCAACTTGATCTTACACATTATTCAAAAGCGATTTGTTCAAATATGATTTTTAATAAGGTTTTTGGCATAATATAACTGGAGAGTGAAATGTTACTCATAAATAAATCAATACTAAGATGCAATACATTATATTTGATGCAACTATCTATCTAAGGTATTTTGTGAAAACTATTTGTGTCATTTTTGGCACATACTCGTGTAGTGTATAATAAGATTAATAATGTTAATCTATAACAAAAATCCTTACCATTCGATATAAAATGACAGGTGATGTAGAAAAGTATTAGCTAATCATTACTCAGTAGTATAAATACAAAAACAATTTAGAATCTTATCGCTGTTGACGAACATGTTCGTATCGCTGTAAATTCCTAAAAAATACATATATACAGTATTTTAGTATATACATATAGTATATATATAGTATATACAGTATAGTTAATTACGTTTATATTTATATTATATTAACAAATAAGAAAGACCTGCTTTGGATGCTGCTATAGTATCTACATATATATGTTTATCTAAAAAACTAAATTAATAAGATAAGTTAAATTGTAAAGCTTTGAAACTTTATGGAATTAGTTTATTAAAGAAATTTAATTAAAAAAATCAAGTTATCAATACATTCATTTTAATAACATTTATTCAAAATCACTTACTGCAAATAAAGGTATTTTGCATATTATGATGCCAGCGTAAAGGTTCAATTTTATTATATTATTTTAAACAGTCTTGTTTATAATTTAAATTTTAAAATTATCGTTCGTCTGCACTAAGTGGTAAGATATATCAAAATCTAATAAAGTCTACTTACTATAATATAGTATATACTATATACTATATACCTACTATATACTATTATATTTATATAATATATCAGTCAAGGCAATCGTTATAGTCGTTAGCGCACTAGCGCAATCAAATATATATACTCTTAAATATATATGCTTCAAGTACCTGTAAGACATGTAAAAATCTGGAAAAGTCTAATTAATATTGCCTGTATTCTTCAACTAGTTTTGTTTACATTTTCTGTGTATTTACAAAGACTAAGTAATAGGCAATCAGATAACAACTAGATATCTATAATATTGGCATTTTTGTTTTCCCATTAAAAACTTACTTAACATTATGTGAATCATTCAGTTTCCATAAAATTAAATTTTATAAATGTTATCTATGTATTTCAAAGTTAAATAGTTTATTATGAAGCAAATAATTTTTTTCTAGTAATTTGATTAATTATTCTAAAATTATTAATTATATACAGATCTACTTATTATCTGTAAGTCATACCGGAAAAAATGTCCGTTTCACATTGCTAGTTATGCATAGACAGTTGCTTTACAATTTAGAAAAATTATTGAAGCTGAAGGTTTTTATGTGTAGTATGTATATTTAGTTTATATATTTATTATTATTATAAATATATAGTGTAACATTTTTATTATATTATATTTAACATATATAACATATTTATTATATAAATATAATCATGTAGGTATATATGTATATGTATAGATTCCGACAACGTTTTAAGTTATTTTACTTCATTATGGTGCTATTTCTCTTTAAATGAGAGCTATCAAAAATAAACTGATGTACTATTTTAAGATCAAACTACACTTAAACAGTCTTTAATTAGGTAATATTATTAGTTCTGTAAATAGAGTCAAGTCTATATTCGTTCTAGAAGTACGGAATACTTGTAATTTCATTAAGATAATTAAATGTCTAAAACTATGCTTTATTATAATTATATATATGTCAACGACATGATATAAAAATAAAATTAAATATATGTGAATCCAAGATAATATAATATTTCGTTGTAAAAACGTTGTAAGATATGTTTATTTATAATATCTTTACGCAATCGTATCAATAATATCAGGCTAATATATAATATTTATTTGAAAACGTTTTTCCAATATAATGTGTTTCTCAAAGTAGTAGGAAGGTGTGACTCCAACTCACCCCCCCCCTGCCTCCCTGCCTGTAAGAGCATAAAAGGCAATGTGCGAGTTCGTTTTCATTTATTTTACTTGGCTTGACGCTACTAGAAGGTCGTATCCCCGCTCATCCTCTCTGCAATATGATACAGGGTCAGTTATGAAAACATGTATTAATGGGAGATGTAATTCCTATACTGCGAGCATTTGGCCGATACCGAAAAATTTAGAGTGTAGACATGAGCGCGTGTCTCATTAAATTCATTTCACTCTGCTTCTTAGTCGTATACGGCCGCTCTCTACTCTCATCATGCAAAACAACGCTGAACTAAATCAATTATTTCAGTACACCCCAGACGATTACGCAGAGTTCCATACATTTCTAAATGCCTTATTGGAACCTTCTACCCAGCCCTGTTCCACCTCTACCTCAACTCTGCTGGATCTCTCTACTCGACCGCTGCCTCCTAAATGATTCCCTACCGGTATGCTAAAAATACGCTACACTCCTAAATGATTCCTAAAAGTATGTTAAAAGTTCCCTACCGGTATGCTGAAGATATGCTAACACCTAAATGATTCCTAAAAGTATGCTAAAAGTTCGCTACCGGTATGCTAAAGATATGCTAAACAGCTAAATGATTCCTAAAAGTATGCTAAAAGTTCGCTATCGGTATGCTAAAGATATGCTAAACACTTAAATTATTCCTAAAAGTATGCTAAAACTGATTTTACGCCGCATTTTTAGACTATGGTATATATAATGCCGCATTTTGAGTGTATGATATATAACGCCGCATTTTTAGACTATGGTATATATAACGCCGCATTTTTAGCATACTTTTAGGAATCATTTAGGTGTTTAGCATATCTTTAGCATACCGGTAGCGAACTTTTAGCATACTTT
>JAYRBW010066496.1:0-28409 GCA_036023295.1 Invenusta paracnida | reverse complement strand
AAAGAATGTGACGAGGGTACGAAAGAAGACGCTGAGCACCTCCTTCTCAAGTGCCCCAGGTGGGAGAACTACCGCAGAAGACTCATTGAAATAGACGAGTCAAATAACATTTTCAAATTCCCCAAAAACATCATTCGTTTCGTTGAGGCAATTGGGCGCGGACAGGGCCCAGTCAATTAGCAGCCGCTGGTTGATCCACAAGAAGAAGAAGAAGAAGGTCGTAGACTAATGTATATCTGACTGCTCACACTTTTCCTAACGACCAATCGGCGACGACTTATTGCGATGGTGGTGCCGACTTTGTGTCGCAGTGTGACTGGGGTATTACATACAAATAGGTATAAAAGTATACCAACCTGGTCCAAATACTGCCATCGAATTCTTCGTCGAAGGGAAGGACTTTAGTAATAGTTTATCTGAAATCAGAATATTTTTCAAACAAATAGGAGAAAAGCAGTTCGTCAAAAAACTCTACATTTTCTTTTAAAAATACGTTTATATATTTAATATATGTACATTAATAACATAGTACGTACTAAATATTGACAAATAGCATATAATATCATAAAACCACACGTTTAATTAATGTACATATTATTTATCGTATTTGCACGAATCTTACCTTTTAGTTCACCTGTTTTTGAATCTCTTGCTGCTGGAGATTCTCGAATAGATTCTAGAATGAAGCATGTAAAATAAAATAAAATAAAAAAATAAAAAATTTGTTGCATTTTTTATATATAAAATTATAGAGCAAGTATACGATTGTATACAATTAAATATACTGTTACAAATTTCCTGAATCACAGCGTTCTTAATAAAGCCGTTATTATGTACGCCGTGTCCTGAATATAATTTACCTATCTATATATCTTTTTTGAGAAAACGTATATAAATACTTTATTATATTAAACATTACAAAATCTATAAAGGGGCAACAACACTTGCTGTTATGTGTGAGAACTGTTGTTTTCGGAGCCTCGGGTTTATGGTCAGCTGAAAAGTACGTGTAAACAGCTTATTAGATGGGAAATATGAAGTAAGTATTTAACAACCAGACGCATAATGGCATTAAAGTAGTTATGAAAATGCCTATGTATAGTATATGAACTATTTAATACAAAATTAATGATTTTGAAATACTTTAAAACTTTTAGATTGGTTAAATTTTTAAACAATCTTAAAAATATTGTGTATTTTTATTTTTTAAGAGATTTAGCTTATAAACACGTTTAATGAATATAAAGTTACAAAAGACATCTAATTTAGTATATTTACAGTAATTGAGAGATATGTTTAAATTAACAACTATAGACATGTATAATTAAAACGTAAATAACTAATTTCTATAGATTTGTGTCGAAAGTTATTAAAATGTACATAACTGATTTCTATTGTGTATTTGTGAATATGTGGGAATAAAAAAAACAAAGTTAATGTAACAATACATTTCATTAAAAACAATATAAATTTAAATTTAAACACATTTTATTATACGGGATGTTTTAAGACAGCAGTGTCCTCTCTTTAGGTACAATAAATATGAAACTGGCGAGTAATATTGCATAATGGACGTAATTAAATAATATCCTGCTTATGATGCAATGTATAATGTATTCAATATTTGCAAAAATATGTAATAGGTGTGTTTAAAATGTAACATTTAATAATTATTATGTTTACCTAGATGATAATTAGGATGAGATCCAAATCCTGAAATATTTTGAAAATACACAATCAAATAAATTAATTTTATACATATATACATTTTCTTAATTATATCAAATTTCAGTCTACACTGATTAAACAAAAAGCAATTAAAACAAATGTTCTACATAATTTAAAAAAAGCCCCCTGCCTTGAAATGATAGCGACATGTTTCGTGTATAGTATTGTGTGAATTACTTTAGACAACTGAATTGGCGTGATTTAATATATTAAAATAAGAATAAGCCCACGTGCAGCAGCATGTTAAAAGAGATGACATTAAAATGAGTTAAAATCATATTTGTTATCTTCGGAAATCCGTGTGAATAAGAGCCGTTTAGTTTTTGCCTATAACTATATATAACTAATCAATATAGCTTATCTATCAACCAATTTTGGTAATTACGTTTTCTTACAAATATTTTAATTGTACTCACTTAATTCATGTATAGCCATACTGCTATCTGTAATTACTATTTATCACCCTCTATATAATATGCCTGTGTAATATAATGTTCTTTGATTATGCCCGAGGATGTGTATTGCATATACTCGAACATATCGCTATGATGTAATATATTTTTTTGCTTTTTATATGGTTATATAATATGCACAAATCAATCAACTGATCAATTGTTTTATAAATATCATAAATAATATTGATTTTGAAATACTGATGGAATATTATTTGACACATAATATAGTCAATTGAGTTGAACTCAGCAATACAATCTAAACAAAATATATTTTACTGAATATTACAAAAATAAGTAATATGTATATAATAATAAATACGCAAAACAAAACCTTTATTTCATCTAAGAATGTATTCCGACATTTATACAAATATGTTTATATGTTATATTAAAGTACCTTTAACTGCCATGGAATTTTTCGTCGTAGGGAAGTTTTTAAGAACAATTTTATCTGAAATGAAAAGAACAAAATGGATCAAAAAGTCCCAAAACTCACATACTTGATAATAATGGCACCTTTGACTTCGCCCGTCTTTGGATCTATCGCTATTGGACCTTCTATAATAGACTCTGAAATATGAAATGCAATACTATTAAAAATATACAATATTTATAAATAATAAATAATTGTGTTATCTGAAACTAGCATTCTATACAAGCAGAATATGAATCACATAAGAAGAGATATACAAGAATACATAAACTAAATTAAAAGTTTTCTTAAATATAGATTAATATATTGATATCTTATCTTTTATTACAAATTTCATTTTCTTAATATTACCAATTCATCTTTGAATAATAGTACTTTCAATTATTATGTATAACCGTAAAACAATCGTCATTCAATTGCATATGAATTGCCACATTCACATTCAGTACAACATTTTTTTAAATAAATATCTATAAAAACTATAAAGAATTTAAAGTCACGCAATTTTAAAATAATGTAGGATCTCAAAAAGAAACAGTGCAGTTAATCTAAAATTAAAAAATTCGAGAAATTCATGTTAAACTTGCTGTTATGCGTGAGAATGGTTGTATGTGGATCTTCATGCGGATGATCAACTGAAATCAATAATATAGTATTCAATCCTCTAAAAGTCAATATAAAGCGCTCCTATAGTATCATTATTTAAAAGCATTCATGGCTTGTGATATACTTTGTATTATAGTAACTTCTAAAATAAGGCATTACTATAAATATATAATAAGCTTTGGAATTGCGCAACAGTGAACATTTTAAACAATACCAATATTTTGAAGTTACGCAAAAAGTGATGAAACTGTTGTTTTGCACAACTGCCAATTTAAATTGATACATATTACCGACAATTTATAGTGATTAAAATTTAGTAACATAAAAACAACTACATACAAATACCTTTGTTTGTCATATTCCTGTTTTATATTAATACATAAAAAATATAATGTTTGTCACTGATAAAGGCATTTGAAACGTCTGCTATTAAATAGAGTAATTCCATACTACAGCGTGAACGAATATATCTTTATTTTGAAAACAACTACAAGTTGCTAATCGTTTATAAAATTGAAACAATGGGTCTGAAGTGTATACTAACTAGATGTATAGTATATTTTATATAAATAGTGTTCACATTTTAATTAGATATAATAAGGATTAAAGTGAGTAATACAATAAATATTGTGGTTCTTCATTTACCTGTGTGATAATGGGGGTCAGCCATCGAGTCTTTTATTATAGGAAAATCATACATTTGTACAATGGTATCTAAAACAGTAAACACACAAGATAAAGCCTAACATTAAAATGAAAAGTCAATTATAAAGTCAATATAAAACACTTAATATTATAATTGATTATTTTAGTTATAACACAAGAATATTTGATATATTTTGAAAATAACATTTGGACGCTGTAAACTTCTAATAACATTTTGTAAATATTAGAAACCCAGAATATGAAATTAGCTAACATAAATGTATGTATTATAAAGTGCAAAATAATGCAAAATATTAATTTAGTTATATAAGTAACATAACTTAACATTTTATCATGCTGAAAAATGTAAATAATTTTTAATTTTTTAATTATAAATTATAGTACATACTACATATTATGTCTATCAAAAGTAATTAAAATCGAAAACGTATTATAAAAAAATTTCTCTGCAAAAAAGCACCAGATAATAGTTTATTCAGACTATTTTTATTATCAAGATTAAAATTGTTTTCATATTAAACAATGTAGAACTTACCCCTATTTAAAAACATTTCTTCAGACATTGAATCTAAAATAAGAAGTTATTTAATACAATATTTGAACGGTCCTTTTAAACAGCAATATACATTAAGCATATATATCAAGTAAGTAGTTGATGTGAGTCATTTCTGATAAAAAATGGTGGCTAATGAAATATCGAATATTTATATAATGAACATGTTATTTCGAATATAATAATAATAATAATAACTATCTATTTGTAGAGTGCCTCATATTGCCATAGCAATATCAGCGGCGCTAATGCCGAATATATGCCTAACGGCCCTTGAGACGTAATCTTTAAATTATCTTGTGTGCATTCCTCATACATTTCGGATTCTCCAATCTCCAAGCAAATGAAATATTATTTAAAATATTTCATTGAAGGCCGCAAAATGTAAATAAATTTTAGAAGATTTATTGTCATTGTGAAGATTTAAAAGATTTAAAATCATTGTGCAGAAATTAAGAAGAAGAATATAATATAATATGCATAACCTTCAGGGGATTCCGTCCCACTGTGGTATCAGAGGACTTTCGGACATAGAAAAGCAACTTGTTAATATGGTAGCTACACAGAATTAGAAAGAATTTAGGAAAATTAGTAATATTATCGATCAGAAGAGTACTAAAGGAAGAATTGTAAAAAAAAGAAACGACTGGTAATCCAAAGTATGCGAAGGAGGAAAGAATATAATTTTGATCGACAAACTTGAAAGAAAAGCAGCTTTAAGTGTACCAAATCTGGATTGGATAACACACCTTGCTGGTCAAACAGGATTGGAAGACAACAAGGAACTATTAAAATCGCAATGAATTGAAGGATCAATGCGAAAACCAATACTACTTGGGCGGTGAGGGAGAGAAAACAGTAGAACATTAGTGTCGACAATGCCTTCAAATAAAGGGGGTGGAAAGAGATATCGTTGGATCACGTAATCTCGCAACGACTCCAACATAAAATATACCAATATGTTGTGGAGAAACAGCAAAGGCTTGAAAGGTATAGCTTCTCAGAAAAAAAGAAAGCATCTCATGCATGTGATAAAGTATTTCATAAGTGGCAGATGCGGAATATATTCCATACATGCACTTAAGTAATAATGTGTATTATATTACAACTCGTTCTGCAGTAAAAGTGTGTCGATGAAAATGGCCAATACCAAATTATACACATAAATATTGGTTTCTTTACAGTTTATACACTGAATATAAATGATATATGGAAATAATGCCAGGATTCTGCGATTGCTAAAGACAACTATGCGCGGCTGAAATATAATTAATAAATATATATATTTAGTAACATGTAATTTTGAATTTAATGGTGTATTGCTAAAATTAATTTTGTGAATTTAGAAGTTACCTGGATGGATAAGATATTTTTCTACTATTTCAATCATTAAGTTAAATATTGACTGCCATTTTTGAATGTTATAATTAGACAGCTTTACAAATAAAAATATAAATGACATTACTGGCATTACTATCTTTTGTAAGTGAAGATAAAATGCGTACCTTTCCCGGACTGCTGTTGTTCTCTTGATGACTTAGGACTTGGTATTTTAGTGACCACAGCCGAACGCTCTACAAGGATTGAAGTGCCACGTTTTACAAAAAAGGTACTGTATACAAGAATAAAATAGCATTTTATAACTTATTATAAATACATTTTAAATAGATCGTCATCACACTTTAATAGCTCCTCAGAATTCGTTCATTTTCGTTAGTAAAACATCTGTGTTTCAAGTATTTAAACATGATTTGAATTTAAAATATACGATTCAAAATATAGTTTTAATGTAAGTATTTATTGTATGTACCAAAAGAAAAAATGTTTGAAATAAAGATACTTCAAATATCGCAAAATAATCACGTGATACGTTGTACTAAGCATTTCGAAGAACATTTTTAATAAGATATTTCTTTAGAAAATAATAAAAGTGCATCGTTTTCTAAAATGGTTTAAAGCGGCATTATTGACCGACTTAAAAGTAATTTTGATATTTAAATTAACTCAATTTTTTTCGCCTATCAGTTGTAATAGAGACAACAAAATAATACAAGGTTGGTATATAAGCTCAATACCATGTATCTAGTATAGTATTGAAAGCATGTATTTGGAATAATATTAATTTAACAATAGAGTTATTAAACATACAGAATAGAGTTTCGACTAACATTGATTCTGTTTGCAGTTTAATACTATTCAGTTATCTGAAGGCTTTTGCTAATTTTTTAAAACTGACATTAGTAAAACAGTTTTAAATATGCAGGCAGTAAATTATATTTTCCAGATAACATAGTTGTATGATTATAATTATATATTTGCTCTAAAAATTAATTATTTAAAAATATGTAATACTATTTTTAGTCTACACATTTACATAATATTTATTAAAATAAAACGATTTTCTTTTGACGAAAATTTAAAGCGCGATGTCAAAACTCTATGTTTCATTACTCTATGTGAAATATATTATTTTTATATTATTAAAAAGGGCAATCGAATTGAATCGAATGATATGTATCTGTATGTAGCCTTTACCTCTTGGTGTTCTTTTCTCTGATACAATCCGCGTGTCGTGGATATCTGTTTAAATGCATAAAGTATTTGTAAGACTTATTTCATAAATGTAGATAACACAAATCAAATCATCTTGTAATATGAAAATGTAAACATATGTATAATTTAATTTTGTATACTGTACATTTTGTACCATTAAAAACTTTCAAATTATTTGATTTTGAATCTATTTGAATCTAACTAATTTATTATCAATTTAATACCCGTTGATAAAAATAAAATAATCGTTCTGTTTCTTCAACATAATGCAATGATAAATACAAAAATAAATACTAATCATGAATTATGCCGTATTATTGGAAATTAATTAATTATATTATAAGCAATAGAGTGATTCATATTAGAAAGAATTCTTCAATAAAATGATGTATATATATGTTATATTTTCGGCTTCTTTTTATAGTTTTGGAGCGTAATACATATGTATATACAGATGTACATATGTAGTATGTTTTAACGCTAAATCTGACAGTTTAGCATCATAGGAGGTTAATAGTTAGTTAAACATGTCGATAAATGCGTCCTGACGGTGTTAACGGTCATTTTATGTTGCTTCTTAAATGACAAAACAATGATAATATATTTGAGTATAACATTATTCATAAACCCTTTCGATGCTACTGATAGATTTGTTTCCGAATGCGCTAAGATTCAAGATCAATGTTTATCATTATTAGTATAATTTTAAGTCATCAATTATTTTTATTGATTTCTTAAAAAACTACCGTGAAAGAATAAAAAAATTTCTAAATTTAAA
Source organism: Invenusta paracnida (assembly GCA_036023295.1). Classification (NCBI taxonomy): domain Eukaryota; kingdom Metazoa; phylum Platyhelminthes; order Proseriata; family Coelogynoporidae; genus Invenusta; species Invenusta paracnida. The sequence goes on along the minus strand of JAYRBW010066496.1, from coordinate 20,637 downwards.
TTTAACTTATTTGACGTCATGACAAAGCGAGGGAAAATTTGATTGATATCGCGAAGTGTAGATCTTCTCATGATAATTAATAATTGAAATAATTGTATGCCTCCATTGTAGGCTGATTAAGCCTCCGTGCAATATTTAAATTGATTTAACTCGTTCTTGAATGCATGAGAGAGACATTGTCAGCCTATTTCAAAGTAGTATGAGACTGTAATTGGTGCTTTAAAACGATTAAAGGATTTCAGTTCAGTCATGAAAGTAGCTGATTGGTTAATGCTTGCTTGTATATACGGTAATTACGAACTTAAGAGTGGTGTTTTGAGATTATTTTCAGCCAATAAGATAAGATAAGATCGAAACTGGTCCTCTTTGCTGGTAGTGATCGGTAATCGTTCTATTAGTTTCACAGTTATAGATGCATTCTGATTACTCTACTTTCTTAAAACTTATTCAAACGTAAATTATTCCATTGTTAAACCAAACAAACAAAGGTCGTATTCCATTATCAGCATGCAGATGTTTTTTTCCTATTAAATATTGATTATATCGATTACATGTTGATTATATCGGAAATAAGAATATTTAAAAAGTATTACCTACGTATATTCATCAGGCTTTAAAATAAATTTTACATATTGACATTACTTGCATCATGTTTTACGAAACTTTCGATATTTTATTAGAGTTTAAAATCTCAGAAGTTACAATGTATGCAATTTTCATTAATAATTAATTAATCTATAATGTTACCTTGATCAGTTGCTTCAGAAGTGGGAATTTCCTTTGTATTAATTGCATCAGTACTTGTTGGTTGCGGTGATTTCGTGGATTCAGTGGATAACGTTTTCTTTAGTTTAGTGTTGCCTCCCTTTACTGAACATTAATGTTTCAATAATTACAGTTTGGTAGAAGGAAAGTTCTTCAAATTAAAATAATTCACGAGGCTACCTATACATATATATGTTTTCATATTAGTAGTTTCATATTTAGTTAATTACTTCATTTATGGCGATTCTGCGGTTGATTATTTTATTTACAATGTTTAGATACAAAATATGAAATATTAATATAATAATTCAAATATACATGTTATGTGTTAAAATGTGCGTTACTAATAATTATCGATATATTATAATCTTACAAATACTTAATGTGATATACTAAATCGAGTAGTATATATATCTAAAAATGTAAATACTTGTAAATACTTGTATAACATATATCTATATCACATTATTCACGTCAAAAGTTAAATGAGCTTTTAGTATGTATTAAATGCATAAATAAATGCATTATCTGATCATAAATTGTATGATCAGATATATTCACTAAATTATTGAATAGGGTATAAAATATGTTTAAATAGATACTCACAAATATTTTATTTTGAAATTTAAAAAGTAATTTAGATATATAAGCCATTTTGATGAACCAAAATTGATCAGTTTATCATTATTTATGTAATCCCTGATTTAAGTAAATATACAGTCAATGTGAACTATTTTTTTTTCAATTTCAAAACGATTATTATTAATATGACCCAGAATGTCCAGATACATCTAAATACCTTGTTGTTTAGATTGAGACGTCAGAGTTGATGCCAGATTTTCAGGAGTGTTGCCACGCAATGATTTCTTAGTTGTATCAGTGGGAATATTACAGGATATCTTGGAATTGATGTCTTAAATTTGAGTAGACAACATATTCTTAAATATGTGCTCGAGGCATTTTAAGCTGCAGAATTATCATAATGCCAATACAATATATGCGTGATCCTTTAACAAGGTTTATTAATATAATTTAAGTTCAACGTTGAAAGTATAAATATACAAAAATTATAGAAATACTTTTATGAAGAACGTTGTTCAAGTAGCTTAATTATAACATGAGATTTACCTCACAAGCTTAATATCTAGAAATGTGGTCTACATAATATATAAAAATAGAAATGGCAACCGTCAAAGTATGTTTCTATACACAAAAAAATGGGTATTTGCAATATTTATGTGTGTTCTCAATTTTAAGGTAATCTACGTATACTTTATTTTAAATGATTTTTAATCCCTTATTTAAATAAAACGGAAGAAATATAACTAGCTACTGTCATCACTATAGATATAGTCTTACCTGACAATAATCTTATATATCTATGAGGTCAACATACCTTGCACTCCCATCAATGTTTCAACTGCGCTGTTTCCTGGAGAAAACTTCTTTGAATCATTTAGAATATTACCAGAATTTGCCTTTGTTTCTAAAACACATTTTAAAATATTAATTTTCAACCGGTGTTATCATCAAAATTTGTAGGACGAATATAATATGTGCCATTTAAGATAATAATATTATCTTAAATTGAGTAATATTATTACTCAATATATGTATAATTATATCTATTATTGCTTTTAATAATTTTGATCATGTACAACTAATTGAACCCATTACTCCATTAATATAATTACATATTATAGTTTAATGTCTAGTATGCTTTAGGCAATTCGAGAATGACAGTGTTAATTTGCAGAAATATTACTATTTTTAATTAAACATTTTTAATGCAATTATCATTTTCTAAATTCATAAAAAACAGGCAACTGAAAGTAAATATATTTTATATGAATGTATTAAATGAATGTTCGACAACTTTTAGACTAATTTAAACTAGCAGCACTAGTTTGGTGATGAAAGAGGTGGTCTTCTCTGCCTTCAACCCTACAGGTGGCGAATTTGAAACTTGGTGCATACAATACTCCCGATTTTATGACAAACTGATTTGCTCTACAGCATTAACGTAGATAGCCAAGTTTTAGTTTAAGCACATGGGGCAACATTTAAGTTGCGATTTATATTGATTTATACGTATTTCCAAAAGTAAGATAATGAAATTATATCAATAACACTACTATTACCATTTTATTATTTTTTGAAATATTATATGACATATTATTATATTATAATAATATAATTTTATAAAAATTTTGCATGAAATATGACTTGGAATAATATTCAAAATTTTATTAATGTTCAGCACAATGTGTACTTCGGCGTATTTATCTATGCATCTATTCATAATAGGACAATAGAAAAAAACAATTATTATTAATATAAAAGTGAGTAACGTGTGTTATGCATGTAGCATGCATATATATATTTTTAATTATAATATACAGGCGAACAGGATAACATGCACAATAATTATTCTGACTTTACCTTCTTTGGATCGAGTCTTAAACAACACTTTGCTAGTCGCAGTTTTCTTCCCGTCACTGTGGGTTCGAGTTATGTTTCTTGTCGCTTCTTCTAAAGCTTTAGCTAAAAGACTTTTAGTTCGTGTGTCTAAAGTGTACCAAATACATTATTATGTTAATAGGAAGAGAGCGAAGAAGTTTGGGCACACATTTAATTTAGCGCCACCCTACTTATAGGGATGCAAAGAACCGCCTAAAAAGAATCATTGTCAAGGTCGTATATCTGTCATGTCGACAATATGTAAAATATTGTGGAATTAAAACAATTCTTAGTTAACAAATATTATCTTAAACGCCAAATTAATCTAGACTAAAAATAAGTAATTAAAATAGCTATGTAAGGTTTATTTCTTACTATTGCAGCATATAAATTTGTTTTAATTCAACCATATTTTAGATAATCAGTTACATTACAGAAATGACCTTGACTACGTCATAAAAAATGCCTTTTAAGCTGTTCTTTGCATCACTAAAAGTAGGGCGGGACTAAACGGAATGTGTGCCAAAGTGGCGTTTCCATGAATCTCGCTTTATTTTAGACACTCCCTATTAAAATTAAACTTAAATTAAACTCAGGATCACAAAATTAATTATTAGAATAGAAATCTACTTAATCATCAATAGGTAAAAACTGTCAATAAAATGTAGCATTTTTCATATTTGAGAATATAATTACAATTATATGGATTGATATCCGTATATTTTTATACTTGTTATATGTACAATCATTTTGTAAAAACATAATGCAGCTAAATTGGCAGAATACTTTATCACTCATAGAATTTTTATATAAAATCGATATTGTAAATATCGTATCAATATAGTCTGTTTATAATTACCGCGGTGTGTTAATGCAATAGAATCCCTGGGAGCGGGAAAACTTCTCAAAATAATCTTATCTAAAATAAATAAAGATATTAATCTAAAATAATAAATCAATACATGAATCAAACATCATTTTTACTTGAAACTTGCTTTGCTTATAAAAGCATATTTACAATTAGAAAAATTAATATAGTAAAAGAGTATTCTTTGCTGTTATTTCTGTCGATTCATTGCATCCTCTTTATACCTTTCAATTCGCCCGTTACTGGATCTATTGTTGGATCACACTCCCGAATGGATTCTGTAATAAAAAGGTTGTTTTTCGTTCATTGTAAGTTTAGTACTATAGGGTGACTTATTGCAGCTTAGGTTGTATCTAAGTTTTATAAGATTTACATGTGAATATCCTCAAGTATGTATAAGTTATCACGGCAATGTATGTGCCTATATGCACTTATACAGTGTGCAAAGGTTCCCTACCTCCTTATTACTATACTTAAAAAAACCTTAACCTTCACTTTTAAAACAGTTGTTTCAAATTATAAATTTAATTAATTATAGAAATAATTCCTACAGTAGGTCGGAAATATTTCAAACTCTACATTACCCAAAGCTATTTTTTAAATGTTTAGCCAATTGCTCACTATGGTAATAAAATGTTCATTGTAATATAATTAATATTTTCGCTCTGTCTGTATTTATTTTCAAGTTCGCGACGTTTGTGTAGTATTTGCATAGTATGATTATATTTATTTGATTATGTATCTGTATTGATGCAGCTGCTTATTGTTCTGTTCTGTATCTGTATGTTGCAGCGTAGGTGCCCATGTTTACAGTTTTCTATCTCGTTTAATCCAGTTTACAATTAAATTTCCCGTCATACCCGATATACTGAGGGAGGTGGGTACACATTGCTTTAGCACTGCAGTTTATATAATATATATATATATACTTTAATCTTACTACATGTTTGCCATAGATCGAGTTTGGTCCGTTTCGGTATTTTTATTTGAACTGATTTTTATTTCAATTTAATTGTAGTGCTGCGTCACTTCTATTTTTAAACGTTCTCGGGATTATTTTAGTATTTAAATAATCTGCTTTACAAAACAAATATTTTTAAATGTTAAATTAAACTTAAATGTAGAAATCTAACTTTGTCACGAAATGCCTGGGTATTGTAGAATTGGAATGATACCAAATTTATGTTAACAGAAACTTTAGTACGTGCTCAAAAATGAGACAAACGTTAAAGCACATATATTCACATACACTGTGCTAATTTATAAATAGATAGTACAATATTACCTGGAAACAAATATATATATATGTGTGTGACACAATTAAATTTAGTTTTAATTCACAAATTTCATTAAAACAGTTTCTATTAATCATGAATTTAGATATGAACATTGGGTTTTAGTTATATTATTTTTTTGTGAATTTAAATGATAAATATATATATATATATATATCTTTTATTTAACAAATTCTCAATGCATACATTTTATTTTATGAGTATTATATCAATTATCTGACCATATTATTAGTTAATAGTTACTAATTTCTAGTTAGTAGTAATATTAGATATTCAAGATTAACTTGAAGTATTACCGATAATAAATTGAATACTGAAAGCAAATACTATACTGTTAAATAAAATCATCTATCATCTTAATTATTTAAAGGTATAAGACATAGAAATTAATAAATATATACAGTAATATACATAAAGTAAAACAAATATTTATGCGGTATAAGATAATGGCATTTTAATGGAATAATATTCTATAATACTGCATTTTTATTATTGTACAAACATACTATTATGCGTTAGAATGGTAGTCTTGGGATCTTCATGTTCATGATCAGCTAAAATATAACAAATATATCACGATAACGTCATAATCCTCAATTAATTGACATCATATCTTAATATATCAATAACTTACAGAAGTGGTACTCAAATTGTGCCATTGAGTCTTTTGTATTTGGAAAATCTGCCATTTCTGTTATCGTATCTGAATGCATTCATTTATATACATAATAATTATATTTTGTGAATATTTATTTAGTCTTTGAAAATGATGTAATAAAATGTCAATACTTTTATAATAATACGCTTCGCAAACGTTTCTGTAAACGCATTTATATATCAATTTTTAGTATTTAGCTTGTATTAATTTAATAATTATTTCATAAATAAATGTATTATGCAAATCATTAGTAAAGATAAATATATATTTAAAACAAAATCAACTTAGCTTGGACTCATAATAAGTTTACAAATTTCGATGACGTCTTTCAATATAACAGTACTCGATTTAGTTAGAAATCCTTATATATATATAAGTATATAAAACTGTTAGAAATGTAAGCCTGACCATCATTTTAAAACTTGTTAATGTTATAGCTCTATGCAGATTAAATCCATATAAAGTATTTTTTATTCTAGGTTTATATATTTTATACGCTCCTTAACTTAGACTTCTTGTTTTACAGCACTTATAATATATATCCATTGGCACATTTAAATTCAATATTTTATTTTCTATTTTCAACGGAAGTATTTTAATTATATTTAGCTAGCTATGCGTAATGTAACAGTATTGTAATAGGAACTACAGACGCTAATCATTTTAATAGCAATATACTTCGCCTCATTTTAGGATTTCGCTTACTGTTATAAGAAATCGATATTTCAGTAAAGAGAAAAAATAAACTTACCTCTATTTAAAAACATCTCTTCGGTCATAGACTCTAAAATGACACAACCATTCAATAATATTGGTATTACAGAATATGACACAGTATTCTTATTTGGCGTTTTTACTATATATGTCATGTAGAATCTCAGTTAATTTATATTCTGTACCAGTTAAGCGAAATATGATTCTAGATATAATCACATGGAAGACAATATATTTCGGTTTCTATTATTCTAGAGATTAATGGTACATATTGAAGGTAACTAACCTTTCGAAGGGGATTGATTCGATCTCGAAATCTTGGGACTTGGAATATTGGTCACCAATTTTGAACGCTCTGAAGTGCGTTGAATTGTTAATATTTTAATAGTAAATAATACAAAATTCAAAGTAAATTATACAAATGTCTTGTCGAGATGAAAGTATTGGTTTCAGATTATAGTTTTGAATAATAAATTGGAGTTTAATCATAATCGTATGATTCGTACGCATAACAGTAACTAAGAAGAGAATATTGCTAATAACATGTATTATATATGAAAATCTAACTTTTAAACAAACTACTAAAAAAGATAAATTAAAAATACATATAAAAATAAAAATAATATCTTTCTCGAAGCTTAGAGTCCCCCGTTTTCTCATCTGGACATATCTACTTAAAAATATATTATTGTTACAATTATTATGTGACAAATAATTGTAATTTTTATTAACATTATAGTATTAATTATTCGATTATCGTATCTATGATCTGATATTTTGATCAATTCGCCACGTGAATCTACAATTAAATAATAGCAAGTAAAATCATTGATCCGTGTTTAAAAATACATGTATAAGTATTATTGATTATTTTCCACAGCTATATTAATATAAAAACTATAATATGTTTCTCTTCGAATTTCTAGCAAATATTAATATATATATTTTCATGATATAAATTTATGTTATATTTTCTCTATCTATAAATATATACATTTAAATTGTATATATGTGATTATATAATACTTTTGTTAAATATTTATATATTTTTCCTATATTATTCTACAATATTTGTTTTCATGTATTAGTCACTGTATTATAATATTATAAAGTATTATATTATCAATAAGCAATATATCTGTATGTTAATTAATTGAATAGACATTATTAAATATATATTATGTAGTTTGTTTCCAGAAGTAATGTTGTTAATAATTGGAATCGTATCAAATGCATTATATCAAGTGAGTTCAACATATACATTTAAAAATTCGATGGTAATACAATCATGAAAGTATCATTTGTATTTGATTCACCTGTCCCTTTTGAACCTTGTTTATTTAACGGACCAGTAGGAATTTCTAAAATGGTAAAAGCAGACAAATCCATAACGCTTTAATAAATACAACTTAAAGAAATGGGATACATTAGTCCTAACATCAATACCATATTATAGTTCATGTCATAATTTTTATTCTATAATAATATATAGAAGCTCTATTTTAAAAGATATTATAATTTTTGTATACTTGTACATATTCACACATCAATTTTTCCTATCCAATATGTATATTTGTTTGATTACTTATTGATCTCTAAGCTGTTGATTGGGTTATATCATTATTGAAATACATATTCCATCTTATTTAAGATAATTTGATTATTTACCTTTTAATTGTATGCATATAAAACTTTTTTGAACATCCATATCCTAGGGAGGAAAGGGAAAGAGGGGGAGGAGGGGGGGAGGAGAGGGAGGAGGGGGGGAGAGGGAAGGAGAGGGAGGAGGGGGGGGAGAGAAGGGGTGAAGAGGGGAGAAAAGAGGAGGGGAGAGAAGAGGAGGGGAGAGAAGAGGAGGGGAGAGTAGAGGAGGGGAGAGAAGAGGAGGGGAGAGAAGAGGAGGGGAGAGAAGAGGAGGGGAGAGAAGAGGAGGGGAGTAGAGAATAGTTCTGAAACATTGTTTATATGTATATTTCGAAACTATACTCTAAACTAGGAACATTTCGAATGATAGGAGGACCTAATGAGACCCCCTCCCCATAATGAAACAGTAAAACTGAGGGAAGAGCCCCCAACTGGTATGAATATAGTTAAATAAAGATTCTCTTTAAATACTTAATCCATGTTTTTAGAGAATTGCGAATTATTGGAAAATGATAACATTAAATGAAAATACTATAAGCAATAGTCAACAGTATTAGATATGTTTTTAATAATTATAGTCAACCTATATTCGTTATTTCTAACAAAAAGAAAAAAAAATTATGTCAATGTTATATTTTGTAATCAAATCTCTTACCTTTGGCTTTCGGGGTTCGATTTGCTATAAATGTTAAAGACATTAATTCTAATTAAAATGGTAAAATCTTTATATGGATATAAAAAGTGGAAACATAAGTTGAGACCTTCGGTTATAAAGACGAAACTTAGAAATATTATATTCTAGTGATAATTGTTTTTTTTTTAACATATCAATTTTAATTATATCAATCACTGTAAGTATTCTACATCAATAAAAACTATACTTAACTTACATTCTTGAGAAGCTGAACGCTTCGTCGAGCCATCTATAAATGTTTTCAAATACAAAAAATGCATGAATATGTATGTGAATAAATGTTAGAAAAATTCAATAACACATTAATTGTTTAACCTTGATTTTTTTCTCAAAATGTAATGTTTTATTGAAATTGAGGGAAAAATTGAAAATATACATTTCTTTTCTTTTGCTTATGAATATCCGAATAAATATCCGAAATACAAAAATTACTTTATTAACTTTAAATCGTATTAAAAGTGTTATAATTTACAAATACAACTCATACTTTCGCACACACTAAATGTACAACTTAATATAAATGTAGGTTGAATCTTTAGACACAATTTAGATACTTTATGACAATTTAAAAATATATTTTATATTGAAAATTACTTCATTTATTTTAAAAATGTAATAAGGTAATCCCTTCAAAACAGTTTCTAACAGTATTTAAAATATAAATATGACATTACCCAAGTTAATCATAAATGTTTTAAAAGAATTGCTTCGATATAGTTCATTTGATAATAAATATAAAAATAACTGATGTTTCTGTTTTTCAGAAAAATTAAAAATATGGAAGTCTAAAGAGCGAAATTCAATGATTTGGACATACGTTGTTGAATGCTTTGCTTGGTCGGATCAACTGAAACAATTTAATAAGCGTAGTAAAACATTTTGTAAATATTACACAAGCTATCATCAATCAAAAGCTATCTTGCAATAAAATCAATGTAACATTGCTATATTTATTTTACTTTAATATATTACGCATATCTCCTTTTCCAAATAATTTTTTTTTTAATTAATTATATAAAAAGTACCTTATTAGTTGATGGTTAAATGTAGATCGTTGACATTTTAAAGTCCTATAGTGATCCCAGAAAGATTATCTGTTGAGCACAACTCATTAAAATAAGATACAGTTTTCATACAGCTGAACATGATATTTTCAACAAGGAGTGAGCGGTCAAGGAAGTTCCAATGATGTGGCATTGACATTTTACAAAATTGGAGATGACCTTTAGGAAAATAGTATTCATCGAAGTCACGGTGAATGTTTAGCATAAATATATCGTTGTTTGTCATAAGTAGTATATATTTGAAGTCAAGGCAGATGTAAAACAACAAACCAAGCCAAACGGTGAATACGGTCTTATAGTTGAATATACAGACGCCAAATATACCGAAACATATCAGCAACAGTCTGTCTGTCTGTCTGTCTGTTTGTTTGGGGTGTATTCGAACAGTTTTAGAAAAACAAAATAATAACATTAATAATAATACCTTTGCTCTTGCCAATATCACCTGTCCCTTTAGCTAAAAAACATAAATAGATATTTAGTAACGTATATTACAAAATTATTGTTTTAGTTTCACTTAATATATAAAAAAATATAGCATAGTTTTAAGTTATTCAAAATACTGAAACTGTTTAGCAATTACTAAAATGTGGTTTTGTAATGAATTTAATTTAATGCAATTAAACGCAGAGCAAATAATACAATGTTACAAGTGCGTAAACTAAGTATTGCAAGAGGAACTGAGTAATATCCACGTTAGAAAGTTTATTTTAAAGATCAATTACATATGATATCAATATAAACATCAATAAGGCAGTCAGGAACAAATGTTTCAAGTGACACAATCAGTAATTATATATCTTACAATCTTGTTTGGACAAAGGACGTGATATAGCAGAAACAGAAGAGTCTGAAAGTATAAAACAAGTATTACAGACAAATGAACTATTGTTAAATACTGAAATATATGTACATTAAATTTGTAAAAGATAAAATTGTTACTGAAAATATTTATGTAAATTAAGTTGAAATAGAATAAAAGATATATTGATATTTAAAAAATATAACATACACCAAGCAGAGATGCGTATTGGAAAATATGTGGTTAATTGTCTAAATTAGAACAGTCTCTATCAGATTTTTCAAGATTTTCAAAATTCATATTTAAGAAATCAATAATACGAATTGCTTAAAACTAAAATAACTACGCTAAAATCTAAACAATTGACTACACCAGACAAACATGTAGTTAAATCAAAGTTTTATATTGCCAATCTAGTTAATTGCACCTAAATTCAAATTCTAAGAAATATTTCATAACAAATAGAGATAAGGACATAACATTGAAACTTACTTTTCTCGTTTGATTTTCTCTGTGTCATCTTCGAACCGGAGGGAGTTTTAACTGACAAATAAAAAGCGACGAATCACATCAGCAATTACAATGTTGACAAAATATTTATAATGCAAGAATTGCATCTTACCAATTGGTCCCGGATTATTCTTTTCATCTTTAGACGGGGATTTTTGAGCTATTACACAAAAGTAAATAGCTTAATTCTTAGAAAAAAGTTTTCTTATTTACTCTCTTAGCTCTCTTATAAATAAATAAATATATATAAATATTACAATCTAGATTGAATTTTAAGCAATATTTCCAATGTTAGTGCGATTAATTATATATAGATTCTACCTAGATATATATACTAATAGAGTGACTAATCTTGTCTGGATAAATAAACTAATACTAAGCATATTGGATATATAACATTATAATTTTTGGTTGAATTAGCAATTGTATTCAGTAGATAATGTATGAATACGTAGTCTTGTTGTTTAATTACGCTATAAAGGTAAAGATGATCCCCTGTACTTTAAGGTAGTGCCTGTTAGAGGACACTTCATCCTGAGCTAACAGCATAGTTAGGTAGATTCCTTACCTCGCTGCCTTTCTCAACATTGCCATACTAGGTTCTCATTACTGTTGGGTTCACAGGAGTGGAGCAGTAGGTCGTGAGTCCGAACCAAGAACCTTCTGCCTGATTCAGCCTCGCCCTTAATTACGCTATATTTATATTTCTAATAGAAGTGAGGCTAAAACGGGCCTTTGGTTCTACGAAGAAAAGCTAAAATATATGTACTTCATTTTAAACTGTCAATTGTGTTAGAAAAAACATTTTATTAAATGGCAAATTTACACTCTTTAATTAATAACTAAAGTTAAAATAATTTGTATCTAAATAAATTTCAAAATGGCTTTTAACACAAACACAGTGTATTTCGACAATATGTATTTCACACGAGGACTGCGCTAATACTATATTATATAATTGTTTCATTCTGCTATTTACTTCTAGTTGTATTATATTTTATTCGTTCTTTCCAACATGACCAGTATACACTTGACGATATGGTCTCAAACTGTATGTATATTGATTTCGTTTTAAATTTTTTTAAAGTAATATGATCTATAACATAATATTTTCATACTTCTTCTATAACAGTAACATTAGGTATACATAGTTCAATCGAACATAATATGTAGTGTTTTATTAATGTAAATCAATCAATGCCTTTCATACTTACAAGGTGAGTCAGACTTTCTTGATCTCGTTGATTTTGTTTTGCTCTTTGCTGAAGGTTATATCAATAAATTTATACCATATAAAGCTAGAAAGTTAAACATTAACATTTAATATGAAAGTAGTTTTATAGAAATATGAAATTGAGCCCAACAAAGGCTCGTAATTTTTAATAGATAAATAAATAAATAAATAAATATATAAAAACATTGAAGCATCCATAAAACAAAATGTAATTGCTAAATATAATTTAAAAAAATCTAGAATATAATGTTTAATATTGGAAACTAAACTGCAAATAAACATTAGGGATTGTATGATACTCAATGTGTTTAAGATATTATAAACACTTAATGTATACACTTTTCTGGTTAGAGATATAGTTTATCTTAAATCTACTGTTCAGATAGAAAATATAGACACCGAATATATAACAGAAAAGGACCAACGCTATTAACTTACGGAAGTTCAGAATAGGAGGAGTAGCATTGGGGTCTCGTTCTGTAATTGTTGAAATAATGCAATGATGCAATGATGAGTATTACAAATTGAAAAAGTGTATATACATATATATATAAGTTGAGCACATTATTTTACTTCTTATAATATTTATTCAGGAAACATTTTAAATGCTTCTATCCAAAATATTATATGTATATTAAGAACATTTCTAAATATCAAAATATCACTTATATTTCGTTTAGTTATGAAACATTACGTTAATCAAATATATTAATTGTATAAAGCTAAATGTGAAAAAACCAGTTCTCTTATAATATACACGCATACATTCAAATATATTATATTAGTGCCAAAAATTTACCTTTTTTGACTCGATTACGTCTTCTAGACCGCGTCTTCTTTTTTGCATCTTTAATTACATCTTTTATGAAGTCTGTGTGAAATATACATATCAGTAGTGTAACAATCTTATCAAAGCAAGCTTTTATTCGGCACATTATTTATTTATTTATGCAAATATATATATATGAATACTTTTTAAAATAAAATATACATATTACAGATTGCATTTTTGATTGTGCATGTATATGGGTTATGTAAATTTATATATATATATAATATAATATGATTTAATTCAGATACACATATATTTAGATACGAAAACATATATATGAATATAGCAAAGCAAAATCACGCAGAGGATTGTGTTGCATCTCGGTTAGTTTCTACTAAACATTATCAATCAAACATGACAAATAGTACATAGAATGTATTGCTGCACTAATGAAGAACTGGGGGGTATTTAATGGGTTATAAATATACTTATATTCTACGTTTTCTGCCTTTAAAAAATATAAAATAAACGTACTCTGTGTTTCATCTAAAGTTTTGTATATAAACTCGTTCTTTGTACTATTTTTTACTTTTGAATTGATAATATAGGTAATAAAAACAAGTCAAACATCTCAATAGATACTTTTTAAAATTTCCAGCTGCAAGTTTTTGAATTAATATACGCATATTTTCAAATATAAATTTTTGATAAATGCTTAAATGCAGATTATTTGAGTATATTTAATATTTCTCATAACACAAAAATAGTCCCGTATACATATTGCATTGACATATTTTATAGCATTAATCCACTTACTGACTTCATCCGCTGAGGTAGATTGTGAAGTAAAAACATCCGGTACGTCTTCTAAAATTGGGAAGAAAAAAAATGTCAATAATTAAAAAAATATAAAAACGCACATAATATCCAGAAATGCGAATCATTCATATCCCAGAAAACGTTGCAGTTTTTCTTGTTTTTTTTATATTATTCATTTATAAAATAATATTTAAGAACAATATATTACATTTAATGTAATTAAGTCTATAATTTACTAATTTAGTACAGAAGATGACTTGTTTTATTAATAAATACTTCAACATTTAAAACAAATACATTTCCTATTATTCAATATTTTATTACCTCGAGAAGCGCTTTTTGAGACACTTTCGCTCCTTGTTGCTGTAAATGAAATATACACTATTAGCCAAATCATTTATAGATATATCAATTTAATTTATAAACCATACTCAACACTATTAAATTGAAGTAGTTGATATATTAAAATGGACACATATTAGAATTATTTACCTGAAGAAACGCTAAATAATAGAAAGTATACATTAAAGTTATTTTAGTGTAATAATGTACTTCGATTCATTAAAGTATCTAATTTATTCGGATCGCTTGGGTGTTTATTATGTGCAAAAATATTATTACAATATAGTTGGCACATATATAGATAAAAGAAAGCTATACGGTTTTACATTTTTTAATTATAATGTATAATATATTTATACTTTAAACTGAAATGAAGTTAATATATACAACATACATTCTGTTGTAACTGATGAAGAATCCAAATTGTCAACTAAAATCAAATAATGCACAAATTAAATATAATATAATTTAAATACCGTATTTCTTCTATTAAACGCCTTACCCTTAATGATTGCATAACCTCTAATACGCCTAGGTGAAAATCTATAAATTTTATGAAACGTCTGACCTGTAATAAACGCCTAAGTGAAAATCGATAAATGCTATGAAACGCCTGACCTCTAATAAAGGCCTAGGTATCTCTGTTTTGGCGTAGATTTGAAGATATCATCGAAAATCCAGTAAGTGATTACCTACTAATTGAATTTTTAGCTCTCTTATTTTTCTTTATTTTAATAAACGCTTAACCTAAAAAAACACCTACCAGATGAAGATCTATAAATACACCTCATTGATAAAAACTGGGCAAAACAGCCATTTTTATATTACTAATGCATACTCTTTCGAAATAAATCGAGGAAACTCTGATTTGTGAGTTGATTAATTTCTTTTATATCATAATTGAGAAAGTACAGTAAAAATAAGGTTTCTTGCAAAAAAAATATTTTTTTAAAGAAATTTCATAATTAAAAAACTTTTCTAAAACTTTTCATTGATCATTTTCAACGTAATATAACGGACAACTAAATTAAATTTATTATTATACTATTTCTTAGGAATATAGTATAACTAATATATATTTATATTACAATTTACGGTTATATTTATAATACAATAAATGTATGTATTAAAACGATTTCGTTATTCTCGCGTAATATGTTACAAAACATTTTTGTTTAACCACATTCGAAGTTTCAAAAACTCTACTTTATTAGGAAGTTTAAGAATTATAGGGAAGGGGGGGTGGGGGCGAGAGAGTGGGGGACTAATGAGCAAATAAACGCTATGCAGGGGGTTAAAAGCGGTAGATGAAATGCTATAAGTATCATTGAAAACATGGTATACTAATATAATATCATCAACATACGTCTTGGCATCGATGATGCCCTTGAGTCAGACATTGATCTTTCTAGAAATATAATATATAAAAGTTTAAAAAAAGAGGAATTTATATAATTGCAAAACAAAGATATAATTATAAAGAATCTAACATTAATCATAAAACTTAAATAAGTAAACATACGCTCAGCTTCTGCTTTTGTGTTTGAAGAAATATCTGCCGTTTCTAAAAAAAGGTTTTATTTTAGAAAAGGACACAATTATAATACGTACCTACAAGTAGCCCACAATATAAGCTTAAAATTCGAGGTCGGGTATGATTTAGACTGAACAATTTTTGCAAAATATGCCATCGTTATGTACCTGTTGACTTGCTCCTATTTGATGAAGTTGGTGTTGTGATTATTTTAGCTGAAAGAAAAAAAAATACATAATACACCCCTGCTCATGATAGAAAGATTAATACGTTCGGTAATTTGAGTACGGTATAGTAAATTCAGGATAGGTTCCTGTGGATTACGTACAATGGCAATACTTTAAAAATACTTTAGTAAAATAAACATACGCGCTTTCATAACAGGACGAACTGAAGGAACAACTCCTAAAATGTGGAACAAATCATTACACCTCATACAATACCAGTAGGTACACGTTTCATTCTGGGAGACATTTATTTGGTTGCTCAAGTGTATAAAAATCTATGCACACTCAACGCAGCGCAGCGCAACGTGTAACAAAGTTAAAAGCATTAAATCTTATGTTGCAATGCACACCGAAAGCAGTGCGACGCGGTGCGTCGAAAATTAATGATGACAATTTTCAACTTTACGCGCGTCAAAAATCAATATTAACCCTGGCTCATTGGTTCAGTATACTGTCCTCCTTCTTTTCTGATTATATATGTAGATTTTCTGCATAGAGTGTATCGATTTTTGCTGCACTGTGACGCGTTCGGTGTAGATTGCATTTTCGACGCGCCGCGCTGCGTTCAGTGTGCATAGGTCTTTAAACTGTACTAAACACAATATAGATAAATGATACACAAATAATTAATATAGAAATAGTATTATTATGAAATGTAATGTAGAATTTCTTAATTATTTATTTTTTGTGCCATTCTAAAATACAGCTTATATGTGAATTTGATAAATACATAATAAGTTATTGTGTTAGTTAAAGTATTACCTTTCATTGTAACCTTTGTAGTGGGAGCTATAAAAAATAATAATATGTTTATATATACGAATATAATATCTGCAAATATATATTATTAACATTATTAATAAATTATGTTAAAAAATTATTTAAATAAATTAACTATCATATTATTATAAGATATTTATAACTAACATATATATTATAATTAATGACATGTTTGGTTAATGCAAACAATAAATTCGATATTGTTATGGTTCCTTGTCGCATTTACATTCTTATGTGCAAATGGGATTTTTGTTATGTTTTTACCTACGTTAAAGACAACTTGTTTTTATAATATACAGTTAAGATTCTTATAGATAAAATTTAAATTTTAACTATGACGTACGAGTATTACTGTATTTTACAGTAGTATTACACATATATGAATATATATTACAAATACCACTAAAAGTAGTATACATATTGTAACTGTCAAAAATTCATTTTATTGGGGAAAAAATAAAAAATTGAATTTATGAAATGAAACTTACCTTCCCCACTATCTGAAATTAAACAAATTGAAATATTATAATACACGATAGTTGTGATCATCAGATAAAATATAGATGAATCATGTAAAATGCTATTATCTAAAGTACTAAACAAAGATATGGAATGTAAATAATTTAATGCATTTTGTGTATCAATTATATTTAAATTAATAGTGGCTAATTTCTAATGAAAAGTGATATTTCAGAATTTATCTCGAGAATTAGTTTTTTTTATATTTCATGCATAATAATATCTTAATATATTCGCTTTAGTTATTTAAGAAATATGTAGTTAATATAAGCTGTTAGGAAATCGAAATTAAAAAGTGTCGATGAATAAATTTAATTTATATAAAATAATTCAACAATTAATGTATATATATTTCAAGAAATTGTATATCCAATATAGTATATTATCCACTAGGGCTTGTGTTTCAATAGTTAAAATTATTTGATATGAGATTGCCTGTATGTATATTACTTAAAATCATTCATAAACCAATAGCTATTAGCATTAGCTTTATACAAAATATCTATATATTCAGTTGAGAGAGTGAAATAAAAGAAGATATAAATACCTTAACGATAATTAATTTATTTCATTTGGCACTTTACTGTAGGCTTAATTAATGTTCAAATCATTTAATTAATATGAAAGAATACATCATCGAATTGTTCATACCTCTGCTCTTTGGTCTATTTGATAGGGGGGGATCTTTTTGCGAGTCTAAATATACGTGCATATATAAATTAATAAATAGAATAAATGACTTGAATAGAATAAAATAGCTTGAATAGATACACAGAGTAGTACATATCCAGTAAGGTTTTCATTGTGACAGAACATATCACTAACACATTAAATAATCTCTATTAAGAAAACACTTCAAAGACCATACCTGCTCTTGATGAACTTTTAGCTAAAACAGAAATGTTGATTTTTATTTAAAAAATCAAATTAAAAAATTATATATATGAAACGAAGTGTTATGTCATAGGATATGCATACAGGGCATTCTGAACAGGTGACTACATAAATTCGTATAGTTCATTACAAAAAATACGACTTAGAAATTCGTATAACCCATTAACCGTTATTATTAAAACGTTAATTTAAAACCACGTGTCAAAAATAATAGGCCATATCAAAGTAGCGGTTGGGTTAACTCCATTGGTTATCGGCTGGTTACGGATCGGTTGAAATTGCCCGTAACCAGTCGGTAATCACTCGGTTGAAATTTGAGATAATGTTAGACATATTTGATGGCTCTATCGTTAACTTTAGAAACAGATGCGAGGGAAATAAAGCAGCATTTTATTGGTTGCCTGTTAAGTATTCAATCAACTTTAAACTCGCTAGTTATTACCTACCCTCTACGTATCTACCTGCTTTATATCTATGGTTTTCTTAATTATAATTGGTTGCCTTCCCAGAAAAAATCGATTAAACTTGCTTTTAAAAGGGTGTATTCAAGTTACACATCATTCGTAATTCATTTCATTTATCATGTTGACGACTCCAAATATTATTAAAAAACGAGCTGTGTGGACA
The DNA here is from genome assembly GCA_036023295.1 of Invenusta paracnida. Taxonomy (NCBI): domain Eukaryota; kingdom Metazoa; phylum Platyhelminthes; order Proseriata; family Coelogynoporidae; genus Invenusta; species Invenusta paracnida. The sequence goes on along the minus strand of JAYRBW010066496.1, from coordinate 1,415 downwards.
GATGAGAACTCTATATTACTTTTGGAAAGGGCCATCCCTATATCGGCAGCCTATTTTGCAAATGTAAAAAAAAGACAATAGAATCATTTTATTCCAATCCGCAATATTTTGATAAATTGTTGGATCTCTTCAGTGGCGTTCAAATTCAAAATCGTCTAGAAAATTTACTACGAGCATACCGCCGGACATTGAAAGACAACTTGCGTACCGGTACCGGTGAAGGAGGAGAGAACGCCGATCACGAGCAACTGGTTTGCGGAAGCGCACGCTTGTATGAACTTTGTGCCGAATACGAGCAAATATACCATAAAAAGGGTTCTGCAATCAAGCCTTTATTTGTGATGACTGAGAGGGGTCTTTCCGCGGGTTCTTTGGCCACAGTGTCAACAACTACAACGCCGCCGTCAACTTACCCTTATTCAACCCCTACTCCAAAAACTAATCGGCACGACAAAGCGCGCCAAGCAATTGACGTGCTACACGATATTCTCGAAGTGCAAGAGAAGACGCTAATTGCGATCGACCAACTTCGTGACAGTACGGATAACATGGCCAACCGCTTGTCAGATCTCCTAGATGACCGAAAGTTGTTGCAACACCGGCCTGACAAACCGAAACCGGACGACGAGTATAACATGTATCATTTTGAATAATGGCATACCGATACTTTATTTTACTAACTAATATTTTATTACAATTGATGTATATATATGTCTAATACAACTTTTTGACATGGTTTCTTAGTTTTGATATTTATATTACTAAAGATAAAATACTTATACTAAATGAAAAGAAAAATCCAGATGGTAAACTTTAATAAATAAATTCCAAGTTGTGTACAAATCAATAAAATGGTATTCAAACAAAATTGTCCGATATTAGGTAGTTAGAAATAACAGCATACTTTTAAATACAAGAAATTCATACAAAAACTGTTAACGAGGGTTGGTAAATCGATTATGTAATATAGCAATTGCAATGGCACATTTTGATGGGAACAGTACGTCATATTTTGCCGGTAATCGTCCTTCTTTTCGCATGATACTTCGCCATATATTTTGTTGATCCCCAATTGTATGTTCAACCTTTACACGTATGTTACTTGCCCGATTATTGAAATCTATTTGTTCTTGGGTGCGAGGAGTGCGATGAACCGTGATTAAGTTGACATGTACTCCATTGTACGCGCTGTCACCAAGAACACAAAATCCGGCTGGTAGGTTATCCAAAAATTCCAGGAATTGCGCACTCCACTCGATTGCGTTTTTGTCATGGGCAGCACCGGGTACACCTGTAACGATATGGCGTATCCTACCAGCCATATCAGTGACATATTGGACGTTAATCGCATCACAACATTTTCCTGGACGTCCACAATAAAAAGCCATGTTCGAATTTGCCGGCCGTTGTATGTG